>QLNU02007915.1:0-28706 GCA_006491805.2 Dysdera silvatica | reverse complement strand
TAAGATTTCTGCCGGATTTTAACGATGTCGAATCGAGTCTGGTGTTCTGCGCATCGGATAGACTTGCGCGTGAACTTAAAAAAAAAAGAAAAGAAGAAGAAGAAGAAGAAGAAGAAGAAGAAGAAAAAGGAGGGCAACTTTTGTTTCCCGCTTGCACCCCATAGACTTCCTGTGTCAGGGCCGATTCCGGGGGTTCAAGGCCCCTCTCGGAAATCGTTTCTTATTTGCTAAGAAGAGCCATATACCCATAGGAATGGAAAGGTATTTCGGTATTAAGCCAGAGGCACCAACAGGAGCAACAAACAAACAAACAAACACTTCTTTGTTAACAGTGGCTGGTCCAACGTCAGTGGAGACCTCCTCAACATCAATCACCATACCAACATGCAGGTCACGAGAACGTATATTTTACGTTGTGAGCCCGGAAACGTCTTCAGATTAACACGGCTCTTTCTGTTCGCGGTCCCCTTTGCCCCTCCGTGGTTAAAAAAGGAAAGAAAGTGTATATCGGGAATAGAACGCACGACCCAAACAAAACACGAACCCGAAGACCGCGTTCTGTGCCATCGTACGAACCAGTAACCGTGTTTCCTCCCAGCTCCCCTGGTAAGTACAGGTGCGTTCCATGGCGATTAGTCGTTTCATTCGCATACGGGTTATTCTGTTTTTGTTTCATACTTTGCCGTGATTTATTTCTTCGTTACCTCGTATTTTCAAACAAAGCGTTATTTCCTCGCGATAATGTGTAAGGCAAAAAGAAAAGAAATACCTTTTCATTTTGCCTACTCATCTTTTAAATTCCTTCTATTTGCTTTTATATCGCTCGCTTTCGCAAGCGTCTTCTTCTTTCGGTTAGAATAACCGAAAGGGACTTCCACCCCAACAATCAGACAATCCCAATCCAAAGCCCAAATCCTACTTCTTCAAGTAGAAGCAGACAGAAGAAAAGGACAATCCAAGTACTGCCGAAAATCCGACTGCACCACCGTTGAAGCAAGCGACAGTCTCGGTACTCATAAGAGAAGCCACAAACGGGTACAGGAGTTTGGTAATTCCATCAAACATCTTTAAGACGTTCAATGTTCCTACCAAGTTCCCGACCCCGTGGTTCTCAATGAGCACCAAGACAGGCACAGCCTTCAACACCCCATTGGCGACCCCACCGAGGATGGAAAAAATCACCAACAACCAGAAAGCCCCACAAAGATGAGGTACTCCAGCACAAACTGCTGCCACAAACAGGGCAGCTGAGTACTCAGCAAAGTGGGGGAAGGGAGAACGCCGAGCCGCAAGCCCGTAAACCATTGTCCTGGCTAATTCTCCGAAGATGGCAATAATGGGTATCCAACCAGCATCATCCGTTCCCAAGTCGATCGCATTAGCTCGTCTAGCAGCTGAGCTCGTAAAACAAGAGTTCCTGAAGCCCAAGGCGATGCAAATAGCAACAACCAAAACGAACCGAACATTGACAAGGAAACCGAAACCCATCTTCCCCATCAACAACCTCCAAAAACGGACAAAGGTGTTGGCCGGTTCCACATCTTCATCGTCTTCGACTTGGGGAGTGTCTTCAATAGGCACTTCCTTCGTCTCAGAAATAAAGTGATCCTCGGGATTTCCAAACACCCTAAGCCCCAGAAACAAGATAGCCACAAACATGCCAGACCAAACGAGCCATGTGCCGCTGAAACCAACAGCCCCAATAAGGACTTGAACCTTAATTTCCTGAAGCCAGCCCACCAAGGATGATTCCAACCTTGTTGATACACATAGCCAAGGGACGCTTAGACGTGAAGTAATTTCTCAAACAGTCGAGCCGTGTAGTATTAGCCAAAGCCAAAACCAAGACCTAGAAACACACACTGATAAAATCCCTGTAACGGGGACTGATTGAAGCTGCGAAGGATCCGAGGGACATAAGGCACAAAGGAAATATCCTAGAGCAACCGTAGCACGATGTCCAAAGCGTTCCTAAAACATGCTACTCAACGGTGCAAGAAGCAACGGTAAAGTAGTTGGACCAGCTTTAATCCAAGCAGAATCACCAATACCCGAAGACGAGAATTCCTTGAGCACAGCCGCAAGGAATGCTCTGGTGTAACCAGCCGACAAGAAGGAAATCACGAAGCAGGCAGCAGCAACAGCCCAACCAAAGCCACCATCGGGAGCAACAAGCACTTCCTTGGTAACAGTGGCCGGCCCCATGTCGATGGAAACCCCATCAACATCAATCACCACACCAACCTCAAAGTCTTCAGGCAAGACTTCCAAAACAACGATCTTATCAGCATCCTCCTCCATCACGACAGAAACATCATCCTTCCTAGCAACGACAGCCATTATCCCAATAAACACAGGGGTAAACTCCGGAGACAAAAGAAGAAAGAGCGTTCTGGTAATCGAAAGAGCAAAAATCAGAGAGCAAGTGAAGCCTCTCGGCCCAGGGTCCCCTTTTTATACCCGGAAATATGGGGAAAAACCCAGCGGGAACCAATTAGATTCGACCTGAGAAATATTGAGTGCGGGATGAGTTTGACCCGACGGGACGTTTATCCCGCACTCGGTTATAAACAAAACAATCAACTACATTAAATATATCAAAAATAGCAGTCTCAGCATCAATGATCAGGACAGGAAACAAACCCTCATTTATTTTTATATCTTAATTTTGATCGTCGTTCAACTTTCACATTTGAAAGAAAATAATCACCGTCCGCGCTCAGAAACGAACATACGACTTAAACGAAACCTCACTCGGACACTTAATTCTTCTCGAAAAACCTAATAGAAACAGGCCGAGGTCTCGAGAACGTACTTTTTGTACAAAATATATACAAATTTTAGGCGTTGTGTAAGAAATGTGCTATTTATTGAGTAAAGATATGTAAAGTTGTTCTCAACCACGCGAGCGAAAAGTGAATTTATAAAAATGTGTTATTTTTTATGTGTTGCGTAAGAAACAAGTTGTTTACTCTGCATGGAATAATATAGGGTCGTTCTTTCATTTAATTGCGTATTGTTTGAGAGGAAGGATGAATAAATAAGATTTCTGCCGGATTTTAACAATGTCGAATCGAATCTGGTGTTCTGCGCATCGGATAGGCTTGCGCGTGAACTTTAAAAAAGAAGAAGAAGAAGAAGAAAAAGGAGGGCAACTTTTGTTTCCCGCTTGCACCCCATAGACGTCCTGTGTCAGGGCCGATTCCGGGGGTTCAAGGCCCTTCTCGGAAATCGTTTCTTATTGGCTAAGAAGAGCCATATACCCATAGGTATGGAAAGGTATTTCGGTATTAAGCCAGAGGCACCAACAGGAGCAACAAACAAACAAACAAACAAACACTTCCTTATTAATAGTGGCTGGTCCAACGTCAGTGGAGACCTCCTCGACATCAATCATCACCATACAAACATGCAGGTCATGAGAACGTATATTTTATGTTGTGAGCCCGGAAACGTCTTCTTCAGATTAACACGGCTCTTCTGTTCGCGGTCACCTTTTGACCCCTCCAGGTTAAAAAGGAAAGAAAGTGTATATCGAACAGAATCACCGACCCGAACAAAACATCGAAACCTGGAAGACCGTTCTGTGCCATCGTAATGAACCAGTAATCGCGTTTCTCCCAGCCTAGGGTACAGGTGTTCCACGGCGATTAGTCACAGCCATTCGCATACGGGTTATCTTGTTTTTGTTTCATACTTCGCCGTGGCTTCTCGTTACCCGTATTTTCAAACAAAGTGTTATGATAATGTGAAAGGCAAAAGAAAAGTGCCTTTCATTTTGCCTACCATCTTTAAATTCTGTTTTCTATATCGCTCGTTTTCAATGTTGTCTTTCTTTTCGGTTTGACAACCGAAAGTCGAATTCCACCCAACAATCAGACACTCCCAATCCAAAGCCCAAATCCTACTTTTTCAAGTAGAAGCAGACAGAAGAAAAGGACAATCCAAGTACTGCCGAAAATCCCACTGCACCACCATTGAAGTATGCGACAGTCTCGGTACTCATAAGAGAAGCCACAAACGGGTACAGGAGTTTGGTAATTCCATCAAACATCTTTAAGACGTTCACTGTTCCTACCAAGTTCCCGACCCCGTGGTTTTCAATGAGCACCAAGACGGGCACAGCCTTCAACACCCCATTGGCGACCCCACCGAGGATGGAAAAAATCACCAACAACCAGAAAGCCCCACAAAGATGAGGTACTCCAGCACAAACTGCGCCACAAACAGGCAGCTGAGTACTCAGCAGTGGGGAAGGGAGAACGCCGAGCCGCAAGCCCGTAAACCATTGTCCCGGCTAATTCTCCGAAGATGGCAATAATGGGTATCCAACCAGCATCATCCGTTCCCAAGTCGATAGCATTAGCTCGTCTAGCAGCTGAGCTCGTAAAACAAGAGTTCCCGAAGCCCAAGGCGATGCAAATAGCAACAACCAAAACGAACCGAACATTGACAAGGAAACCGAAACCCATCGTCCCCATCAACAACCTCCAAAAACGGACAAAGGTGTTGGCTGATTCCACATCTTCATCGTCTTCGACTTGGGGAGTGTCTTCAATAGGCACTTCCTTCGTCTCAGAAATAAAGTGATCCTCGGGATTTCCGAACACCCTAAGCCCCAGAAACAAGATAGCCACAAACATGCCCGACCAAACGAGCCATGTGCCGCTGAAACCAACAGCCCCAATAAGGACTTCCACCCAATTTCCCGAAGCCAGCCCATCAAGGATGATTCCAACCTTGTTGATACACATGGCCAAGGGACGCTTAGACGTGAAGTACTTGTTCAAACAGTCGAGAGCCGTGGTATTAGCCAAAGCCAAACCAAGACCTAGAAACACACTGAGCAAACTCGTAACGGGACCAATTGAAGCTGCGAAGGATCCGAGGGACATGGCTAAGGCACAAAGGAAATATCCTAGAGCAACCGTAGCACGATGTCCAAAGCGTTCCAAAAACAAGCTACTCAACGGTGCCAGAAGCAACGGTAAAGTAGTTGGACCAGCTTTAATCCAAGCAGAATCACCAATACCCGAAGACGAGAATTCCTTGAGCACAGCTGCAAGGAATGCTCTGGTGTAACCAGCCGACAAGAAGGAAATCACGAAGCAGGCAGCAGCAACAGCCCAACCAAAGCCACCATCGGGAGCAACAAGCACTTCCTTGGTAACAGTGGCCGGCCCCATGTCGATGGAAACCTCATCAACATCAATCACCACACCAACCTCAAAGTCTTCAGGCAAGACTTCCAAAACAACAATCTCATCAGCATCCTCCTCCACCACGACAGAAACATCATCCTTCCTAGCAACGACAGCCATTAATCCCAATAACCACAAGGGTAAACTCCGGAGACAAAAGAGGAAAGAGCGTTCTGGTAATCGACAGAGCGAAAATCAGAGAGCAAGTGAAGCCTCTCGGCCCAGGGTTCCCTTTTTATACCCGGGAAGATGGGGAAAACCCGGCGAGAACCAATCAGATTCGACCTGACAAATATTGGGTGCGGGATGAGTCTGACCCGACGGGACCCTCATCCCGCACTCGGTTATAAACAAAACAATCAATTACGTTAAATATATCAAAAATAGCAGCCTCAAGATCAATGGTCAGGACAGGAAATAAACCCTCATTTATTTTTATATCTTCATTTTGATCGTCGTTCAACTTTCACATTTGAAAGGAAATAATCACCGTCCGCGCTGAGAAGCGAACATACGACTCAAACGAAACCGCACTCGGACATTTAATTCTTCTCGCAAACATAATAGAAACAGGCCGTGGTCTCGAGAACGTACTTTATGTACAAAATATATACAAATTTTACGCGTTGTGTAAGAAATGTGCTATTTATTGAGTAAAGATATGTAAAGTTGTTCTCAACCAAGCGCGCGAAAAGTGAATTTATAAAAATGTGTTATTTTTTAGGTGTTGCGTAAGAAACACGTTGTTTACTGCATGGAATAATATAGTGTCGTTCTTTCATTTAATTGCGTATTGTTTGAGAGGAAGGATGAATAAATAAGATTTCTGCCGGATTTTAACAATGTCGAATCGAGTTCGGTGTTCCGCGCATCGTAGATAATTTTGCGCGTGAACTTTAAAAAAAAAAGAAAAAAGAAAGAAAGAAAGAAAGAAAGAAAGAAAGAAAGAAAGAAAGAAAGAAGAAGAAGAAGCAGCTAAAAGCGGAGGGCAAATTGCTCCCGCTTGCACCCCATAGACGTCCTGTGTCAGGCCGATTCCGGGGCTCAAATATTTTCGGAAATCGTTTCTTATTTGCTAAAGAGACAGACAGACACCCATAGGTATGGAAGGCTATTTCGGCCAAAGACACCAACAAACAAACAGTTCCTTGTTAACAGGGGCTGGTCCCACGTCAGTGGAGACTTCCTCGACATCAATCACCATACCAACATCCAGGTCATGAGAACGTATATTTGATATTCTGTTGTGAGCCCGGAAACGTCTCTTTCAGATTTCATCGGCTCTTCTGTTCGCGCTGGTCACCCTTGACTCCGGTGGTTAAAAAAGGAAAAGAAAGTGTATATCGGAATAGAACGTACCGGTGACCCGAACAAACACGAAACTGAAGACCGCGTTCTGTACATCAAAATTTGAACCAGTAATCGCGTTTCCTCCCAGTTCTAGGGTACAGGTGCGTTCCATGGCGATTAGTCACAGCCATTCGCATACGGGTTATTCTGTTTTTGTTTCATTCTTTGCCGTGATTTATTTCTTCGTTACCTCGTATTTTCAAACAAAGTGTTATTTCCTCGCGATAATGTGTAAGGCAAAAAGAAAAGAAAAGAAATACCTTTCCATTTTGCCTACTCATCTTTTCAATTCCTTCTATTTGCTTTTATATCGCTCGCTTTCGCAAGCGTCTTTCTTCTTTCGGTTAGAATAACCGAAAGGGACTTCCACCCAAACAATCAGACAATCCCAATCCAAAGCCCAAATCCTACTTCTTCAAGTAGAAGCAGACAGAAGAAAAGGACAATCCAAGTACTGCCGAGAATCCGACTGCACCACCGTTGAAGTAAGCGACAGCCTCGGTACTCATAAGAGAAGCCACAAACGGGTACAGGAGTTTGGTAATTCCATCAAACATCTTTAAGACGTTCAATGTTCTTACCAAGTTCCCGACCCCGTGGTTTTCAATGAGCACCAAGACGGGCACAGCCTTCAACACCCTCCTATTGGCGACCCCACCGAGGATGGAAAAATCACTCATAACTAGAAAGCCCCCACAAAGATGAGGTAATCTACAATAAACTGCTGCCACAAACAGGGCAGCTGAGTACTCAGCAAAGTGGGGGAAGGGAGAACGCCGAGCCGTAAGCCCGTAAACCATTGTCCCGGCTAATTCTCCGAAGATGGCAATAATGGGTATCCAACCAGCATCATCCGTTCCTAAGTCGATCGCATTAGCTCGTCTAGCAGCTGAGCTCGTAAAACAAGAGTTCCCGAAGCCCAAGGCGATGCAAATAGCAACAACCAAAACGAACCGAACATTGACAAGGAAACCGAAACCCATCTTCCCCATCAACAACCTCCAAAAACGGACAAAGGTGCTGGCCGATTCCACATCTTCATCGTCTTCGACTTGGGGAGTGTCTTCAATAGGCACTTCCTTCGTCTCAGAAATAAAGTGATCCTCGGGATTTCCGAACACCCTAAGCCCCAGAAACAAGATAGCCACAAACATGCCAGACCAACGAGCCATGTGCCGCTGAAACCAACAGCCCCAATAAGGACTTCCACCCAATTTCCCGAAGCCAGCCCACCAAGGATGATTCCAACCTTGTTGATACACATAGCCAAGGGACGCTTAGACGTGAAGTACTTCTTCAAACAGTCGAGAGCCGTAGTATTAGCCAAAGCCAAACCAAGACCTAGAAACACACTGAGCAAACTCGTAACGGGACCGATTGAAGCTGCGAAGGATCCGAGGGACATGGCTAAGGCACAAAGGAAATATCCTAGAGCAACCGTAGCACGATGTCCAAAGCGTTCCAAAAACATGCTACTCAACGGTGCAAGAAGCAACGGTAAAGTAGTTGGACCAGCTTTAATCCAAGCAGAATCACCAATACCCGAAGACGAGAATTCCTTGAGCACAGCTGCAAGGAATGCTCTGGTGTAACCAGCCGACAAGAAGGAAATCACGAAGCAGGCAGCAGCAACAGCCCAACCAAAGCCACCATCGGGAGCAACAAGCACTTCCTTGGTGACAGTGGCCGGCCCCATGTCGATGGAAACCTCATCAACATCAATCACCACACCAACCTCAAAGTCTTCAGGCAAGACTTCCAAAACAACAATCTCATCAGCATCCTCCTCCACCACGACAGAAACATCATCCTTCCTAGCAACGACAGCCATTAATCCCAATAACCACAAGGGTAAACTCCGGAGACAAAAGAAGAAAGAGCGTTCTGGTAATCGACAGAGCGAAAATCAGAGAGCAAGTGAAGCCTCTCGGCACAGGGTTCCCTTTTTATACCCGGGAAGATGGGGAAAACCCGGCGAGAACCAATCAGATTCGACCTGACAAATATTGAGTGCGGGATGAGTCTGACCCGACGGGACGCTCATCCCGCACTCGGTTATAAACAAAACAATCAATTACGTTAAATATATCAAAAATAGCAGCCTCAAGATCAATGATCAGGACAGGAAATAAACCCTCATTTATTTTTATATCTTCATTTTGATCGTCGTTCAACTTTCACATTTGAAAGGAAATAATAATCACCGTCCGCGCTGAGAAACGAACATACGACTCAAACGAAACCTCACTCGGACATTTAATTCTTCTCGACAAAAACATAATAGAAACAGGCCGTGGTCTCGAGAACGTACTTTTTGTACAAAATATATACAACTTTTAGGCGCTGTGTAAGAAATGCGTTATTTATTGAGTAAAAATATGTACAGTTGCTCTTAATCGAGCGCGTGAAAAGTGAATTGATAAAAATGTGTTATTTTTTAGGTGTTGTGTAAGAAACACGTTGTTTACTCTGCATGGAATAATATAGCGTCGTTCTTTCATTTAATTGCGTATTGTTTGAGAGGAAGGATGAATAAATAAGATTTCTGCCGGATTTTAACAATGTCGAATCGAATCTGGTGTTCCTGCGCATCAGTTGCGCGTGGACTTTAAAAAAAAAAAAAAAAAAAAGAAAGAAAGAAAGAAAAGAAAGAAAGAAGAAGAAGAAGAAGAAGAAAAGGGAGGGCAACTTTTGTTTCCAAAACACTATAGACGTCTTGTGTCAGGGCCGATTCCGGGGGTTCAATGACGGCTTCTCGGAAATCGTTTCTTATTTGCTAAAAAGACCCATATACCCATAGGAATGGAAAGGTGTTTCGGTATTAAGCCAGAGGCACCAACAGGAGCAACAAACAAACGAACAAACAAACACTTCCTTGTTAACAGTGGCTGGTCCAACGTCAGTGAGACCTCCTCGACATCAATCATCACCATACTAACATGCAGGTCGTGAAGTATATTTTATGTTGTGAGGCCGAAACGTCTTCCAGATTAACACGGCTCTTTCTGTTCGCAGTCGCTGACCCCTCCGTGGTTAAAAAGGAAAAGTGTATATCAGAGATAGAAGACGCGACCCGAACCAAAACCTTACGAGAACTGAAGACCGCGTTCTGTGCCATCGTACACGAACCAGTAATGCTTTTCCTCCCAGTTCTAGGGTACAGGTGCGTTTCCATGGCGATTAGTCACAGCCATTCGCATACGGGTTATTCTGGTTTTGTTTCATACTTTGCCGTGATTTATTTCTTCGTTACCTCGTATTTTCAAACAAAGTGTTATTTCCTCGCGATAATGTGTAAGGCAAAAAGAAAAGGAGCACCTTTCCATTTTGCCTACTCATCTTTTAAATTCCTTCTATTTGCTTTTATATCGCTCGCTTTCACAAGCGTCTTTCTTCTTTCGGTTAGAATAACCGAAAGGGAATTCCACCCCAACAATCAGACAATCCCAATCCAAAGCCCAAATCTTACTTTTTCAAGTAGAAGCAGACAGAAGAAAAGGACAATCCAAGTACTGCCGAAAATCCGACTGCACCACCGTTGAAGTAAGCGACAGTCTCGGTACTCATAAGAGAAGCCACAAACGGGTACAGGAGTTTGTTAATTCCATCAAACATCTTTAAGACGTTCAATGTTCCTACCAAGTTCCCGACCCCGTGGTTCTCAATGAGCACCAAGACAGGCACAGCCTTCAACACCCCATTAGCGACCCCACCGAGGATGGAAAAAATCACCAACAACCAGAAAGCCCCACAAAGATGAGGTACTCCAGCACAAACTGCTGCCACAAACAGGGCAGCTGAGTACTCAGCAAAGTGGGGGAAGGGAGAACGCCGAGCCGCAAGCCCGTAAACCATTGTCCCGGCTAATTCTCCGAAGATGGCAATAATGGGTATCCAACCGGCATCATCCGTTCCCAAGTCGATCGCATTAGCTCGTCTAGCAGCTGAGCTCGTAAAACAAGAGTTCCCGAAGCCCAAGGCGATGCAAATAGCAACAACCAAAACGGACCGAACATTGACAAGGAAACCGAAACCCATCTTCCCCATCAACAACCTCCAAAAACGGACAAAGATGTTGGCCGATTCCACAACTTCATCGTCTTCGACTTGGGGAGTGTCTTCAATAGGCACTTCCTTCGTCTCAGAAATAAAGTGATCCTCGGGATTTCCAAACACCCTAAGCCCCAGAAACAAGATAGCCACAAACATGCCAGACCAAACGAGCCATGTGCCGCTGAAACCAACAGCCCCAATAAGGACTTGAACCCAATTTCCCGAAGCCAGCCCACCAAGGATGATTCCAACCTTGTTGATACACATAGCCAAGGGACGCTTAGACGTGAAGTACTTCTTCAAACAGTCGAGAGCCGTAGTATTAGCCAAAGCCAAACCAAGACCTAGAAACACACTGAGCAAACTCGTAACAGGACCGATTGAAGCTGCGAAGGATCCGAGGGACATGGCTAAGGCACAAAGGAAATATCCTAGAGCAACCGTAGCACGATGTCCAGAGCGTTCCAAAAACATGCTACTCAACGGTGCAAGAAGCAACGGTAAAGTAGTTGGACCAGCTTTAATCCAAGCAGAATCACCAACACCCGAAGACGAGAATTCCTTGAGCACAGCTGCAAGGAATGCTCTGGTGTAACCAGCCGACAAGAAGGAAATCACGAAGCAGGCAGCAGCAACAGCCCAACCAAAGCCACCATCGGGAGCAACAAGCACTTCCTTGGTGACAGTGGCCGGCCCCATGTCGATGGAAACCTCATCAACATCAATCACCCCACCAACCTCAAAGTCTTCAGGCAAGACTTCCAAAACAACAATCTCATCAGCATCCTCCTCCACCACGACAGAAACATCATCCTTCCTAGCAACGACAGCCATTAATCCCAATAACCACAGGGTAAACTCCGGAGCCAAAAGAAGAAAGAGCGTTCTGGTAATCGACAGAGCGAAAATCAGAGGAAGCAAGTGAAGCCTCTCGGCTTTGGGGTCCCTTTTTATGCCGGAAACATGGGGAAAACCCAGCGAGAACCAATCAGATTCGACCTGAGAAATGTGGGTGCGGGGGATGGAGTCACGGCCCGACGGGACCCTCATCCCGCACTCCGGTTATAAACAAAACAATCAATTACGTTAAATATATCAAAAATAGCAGCCTCAAGATCAGCGTGATCAGGACGAAATAAACCCTCATTTATTTTATATCTTCATTTGATCGTCGTTCAACTTTCACATTTGAGAAATAATAATCACCGTCCGCGCTGAGAAACGAACATACGACTCGGCGACCTCCTCGGACATTTCATTATATACATAAAACATAATGAAACTGGCCGTGGTCTCGAGTACGTACTTTTTGTACAAAATATATACAACTTTTAGGCGCTGTGTAAGACATGCGTTATTTATTGAGTAAAAATATGTACAGTTGCTCTTAATCGAGCGCGTGAAAAGTGAATTTATAAAAATGTGTTATTTTTTAGGGGTTGTGTAAGAAACACGTTGTTTACTCTGCATGGAATAATATAGTGTCGTTCTTTCATTTAATTGCGTATTGTTTGAGAGGAAGGATGAATAAATAAGATTTCTGCCGGATTTTAACAATGTCGAATCGAATCTGGTGTTCTGCGCATCGGATAGACTTGCGCGTGAACTTTAAAAGAAAAAGAAGAAGAAGAAAGGGAGGGCAACTTTTGTTTCCCGCTTGCACCCCATAGACGTCCTGTGTCAGGGCCGATTCCGGGGGTTCAATGACCTTCTCGGAAATCGTTTCTTATTTGCTAAAAAGACCCATATACCCATAGGAATGGAAAGGTGTTTCGGTATTAAGCCAGAGGCACCAACAGGAGCAACAAACAAACAAACACTTCCTTGTTAACAGTGGCTGGTCAAACGTCAGTGGAGACCTCCTCAACATCAATCACCATACAAACATGCAGGTCGTGAGAAAGTATATATTTATGTTGTGGAGGCGGAAACGTCTTCAGATTAACACGGCTCTTTCTGTTCGCGGTCACCTTTGACCTCCGTGGTTAAAAAGGAAGAAAGTGTATATCGGGAATAGAACGCACGACCCGAACAAAACACGGACCCGAAGACCGCGTTCTGTGACATCGTACGAACTAGTAACCGTGTTTCCTCCCAGTTCTAGGGTACTGGTGCATTCCATGGCGATTGGTCACAGCCACTCGCATACGGGTTATTCTGTTTTTGTTTCATACTTTGCCGTGATTTCTTCGTTACCTCGTATTTTCAAACAAAGTGTTATTTCCTCGCGATAATGTGTAAGGCAAAAAGAAAAGAAATACCTTTTCATTTTGCCTACTCATCTTTTAAATTCCTTCTATTTTCTTTTATATCGCTCGCTTTCGCAAGCGTCTTTCTTCTTTCGGTTAGAATAACCGAAAGGGACTTCCACCCCAACAATCAGACAATCCTAATCCAAAGCCCAAATCCTACTTCTTCAAGTAGAAGCAGACAGAAGAAAAGGACAATCCAAGTACTGCCGAAAATCCGACTGCACTACCGTTGAAGTAAGCGACAGTCTCGGTACTCATAAGAGAAGCCACAAACGGGTACAGGAGTTTGGTAATTCCATCAAACATCTTTAAGACGTTCAATGTTCCTACCAAGTTCCCGACCCCGTGGTTTTCAATGAGCACCAAGACAGGCACAGCCTTCAACACCCCATTGGCGACCCCACCGAGGATGGAAAAAATCACCAGCAACCAGAAAGCCCCACAAAGATGAGGTACTCCAGCACAAACTGCTGCCACAAACAGGGCAGCTGAGTACTCAGCAAAGTGGGGGAAGGGAGAACGCCGAGCCGCAAGCCCGTAAACCATTGTCCCGGCTAATTCTCCGAAGATGGCAATAATGGGTATCCAACCAGCATCCTCCGTTCCCAAGTCGATCGCATTAGCTCGTCTAGCAGCTGAGCTCGTAAAACAAGAGTTCCCGAAGCCCAGGGTGATGCAAATAGCAACAACCAAAACGAACCGAGCATTGACAAGGAAACCGAAACCCATCTTCCCCATCAACAACCTCCAAAAACGGACAAAGGTGTTGGCCGATTCCACACTTCATCGTCTTCGACTTGGGGAGTGTCTTCAATAGGCACTTCCTTCGTCTCAGAAATAAAGTGATCCTCAGGATTTCCAAACACCCTAAGCCCCAGAAACAAGATAGCCACAAACATGCCAGACCAAACGAGCCATGTGCCGCTGAAACCAACAGCCCCAATAAGGACTTGAACCCAATTTCCCGAAGCCAGCCCACCAAGGATGATCCCAACCTTGTTGATACACATGGCCAAGGGACGCTTAGACGTGAAGTACTTCTTCAAACAGTCGAGAGCCGTGGTATTAGCCAAAGCCAAACCAAGACCTAGAAACACACTGAGCAAACTCGTAACGGGACCGATTGAAGCTGCGAAGGATCCGAGGGACATGGCTAAGGCACAAAGGAAATATCCTAGAGCAACCGTAGCACGATGTCCAAAGCGTTCCAAAAACATGCTACTCAACGGTGCAAGAAGCAACGGTAAAGTAGTTGGACCAGCTTTAATCCAAGCAGAATCACCAATACCCGAATACGAGAATTCCTTGAGCACAGCTGCAAGGAATGCTCTGGTGTAACCAGCCGACAAGAAGGAAATCACGAAGCAGGCAGCAGCAACAGCCCAACCAAAGCCACCATCGGGAGCAACAAGCACTTCCTTGGTGACAGTGGCCGGCCCCATGTCGATGGAAACCTCATCAGCATCAATCACCACACCAACCTCAAAGTCTTCAGGCAAGACTTCCAAAACAACAATCTCATCAACATCCTCCTCCACCACGACAGAAACATCATCCTTCCTAGCAACGACAGCCATTAATCCCAATAACCACAAGGATAAACTCCGTAGACGAAAGAAGAAAGAGCGTTCTGGTAATCGACAGAGCGAAAATCAGAAAGCAAGTGAAGCCTCTCGGCCCAGGGTTCCCTTTTTATACCCGGGAAGATGGGGAAAACCCGGCGAGAACCAATCAGATTCGACCTGACAAATATTGAGTGCGGGATGAGTCTGACCCGACGGGGAGCTCATCCCGCACTCGGTTATAACCAAAACAATAAATTACGTTAAATATATCCAAAATAGCAGCCTCCAGATCAATGATCAGGACAGGAAATAAACCCTCATTTATTTTATATCTTAATTTTTGATCGTCGTTCAACTTTCACATTGAAAGGAAATAAAAATCACCGTCCGCGCTGAGAAAGGTACTACTCAAACGAAACCTCACTCGGACATTTTGTTCTTCTCGCAAACATATTAGAAACTGGCCGTGGTCTCGAGTACGTACTTTTTGTACAAAATATATACAACTTTTAGGCGCTGTGTAAGAAATGCGTTATTGATTGAGTAAAAATATGTACAGTTGCTCTTAATCGAGCGCGTGAAAAGTGAATTTATAAAAATGTGTTATTTTTTAGGTGTTGTGTAAGAAACTCGTTGTTTACTCTGCATGGAATAATACAGTGTCGTTCTTTCATTTAATTGCGTATTGTTTGAGAGGAAGGATGAATAAATAAGATTTCTGCCGGATTTTAACGATGTCGAATCGAGTCTGGTGTTCCGCGCATCGGATAGACTTGCGCGTGAACTTAAAAAAAAAAAAAAAGAAGAAGAAGAAGAAGAAGAAGAAGAAAAAGGAGGGCAACTTTTGTTTCCCGCTTGCACCCCATAGACGTCCTATGTCAGGGCCGATTCCGGGGGTTCAAGGCCCCTCTCGGAAATCGTTTCTTATTTGCTAAAAAGACCCATAGGTATAGAAAGGTATTTCGGTATTAAGCCAGAGGCACCAACAGGAGCAACAAACAAACAAACACTTCCTTGTTAACAGTGGCTGGTCCAACGTCAGTGGAGACCTCCTCGACATCAATCATCACCATACATACATGCAGGTCGTGAGAACGTATATTTTATGTTGTGAGCTCGGAAACGTCTTCAGATTAACACGGCTCTTTCTGTTCGCGGTCACCTTTGACCCCTCCGTGGTTAAAAAAGGAAAGAAAGTGTATATCGGGAATAGAACGCACGACCCAAACAAAACCACGAACCCGAAGACCGCGTTCTGTGCCATCGTACGAACTAGTAACCGTGTTTCCTCCCAGTTCTAGGGTACAGGTGCATTCCATGGCGATTAGTCGCAGCCATTCGCATACGGGTTATTCTGTTTTCGTTTCATACTTTGCCGTGATTTATTTCTTCGTTACCTCGTATTTTCAAACAAAGTGTTATTTCCTCGCGTTAATGTGTAAGGCAAAAAGAAAAGAAATACCTTTTCATTTTGCCTACTCATCTTTTAAATTCCTTCTATTTGCTTTTATATCGCTCGCTTTCACAAGCGTCTTTCTTCTTTCGGTTAGAATAACCGAAAGGGAATTCCACCCCAACAATCAGACAATCCCAATCCAAAGCCCAAATCTTACTTCTTCAAGTAGAAGCAGACAGAAGAAAAGGACAATCAAAGTACTGCCGAAAATCCGACTGCACCACCGTTGAAGTAAGCGACAGCCTCGGTACTCATAAGAGAAGCCACAAACGGGTACAGGAGTTTGGCAATTCCATCAAACATCTTTAAGACGTTCAATGTTCCTACCAAGTTCCCGACCCCGTGGTTTTCAATGAGCACCAAGACGAGCACAGCCTTCAACACCCCATTGGCGACCCCACCGAGGATGGAAAAAATCACCAGCAACCAGAAAGCCCCACAAAGATGAGGTAGTCCAGCACAAACTTCTGCCACAAACAGGGCAGCTGAGTACTCAGCAAAGTGGGGGAAGGGAGAACGCCGAGCCGCAAGCCCGTAAACCATTGTCCCAGCTAATTCTCCGAAGATGGCAATAATGGGTATCCAACCAGCATCATCCGTTCCCAAGTCGATCGCATTAGCTCGTCTAGCAGCTGAGCTAGTAAAACAAGAGTTCCCGAAGCCCAAGGCGATGCAAATAGCAACAACAAAACGAACCGAACATTGACAAGGAAACCGAAACCCATCTTCCCCATCAACAACCTCCAAAAACGGACAAAGGTGTTGGCCGATTCCACATCCTCATCGTCTTCGACTTGGGGAGTGTCTTCAATAGGCACTTCCTTCGTCTCAGAAATAAAGTGATCCTCGGGATTTCCAAACACCCTAAGCCCCAGAAACAAGATAGCCACAAACATGCCAGACCAAACGAGCCATGTGCCGCTGAAATCAACAGCCCCAATAAGGACTTCCACCCAATTTCCCGAAGCCAGCCCACCAAGGATGATTCCAACGGTGATACACCTTAAAGGGACAGCAGACGTGATACTTCTTCAAAACAGTCGAGCCGTAAGAAGAAGTATTAGCCAAAAAGCCAAAACCAAGACCTAAGAAACACTAGACAAACTCGTAACGGGACCGATTAGGCTGCGAAGGATCCGAGGACATGGCTAAGGCACAAAGGAAATATCTATAGAACAACCGTGGCGATGTCCAAAGCGTTCCAAAAACATGCTACTCCAGCGGTGCAAGAAGCAACGGAAAAGTAGTTGGACCAGCTTTAATCAAAGCAGAATCACCAATACCCGAAGACGAGAATTCCTTGAGCACAGCTGCAAGGAATGCTCTGGTGTAACCAGCCGACAAGAAAGAAATCACGAAGCAGGCAGCAGCAACAGCCCAACCAAAGCCACCATCGGGAGCAACAAGCACTTCCTTGGTGACGGTGGCCGGCCCCATGTCGATGGAAACCTCATCAACATCAATCACCACACCAACCTCAAAGTCTTCAAGCAAGACTTCCAAAACAACAATCTCATCAGCATCCTCCTCCACCACGACAGAAACATCATCCTTCCTAGCAACGACGGCCATTAATCCCAATAACCACAAGGGTAAACTCCGGAGACAAAAGAAGAAAGAGCGTTCTGGTAATCGACAGAGCGAAAATCAGAGAGCAAGTGAAGCCTCTCGGCACAGGGTCCCCTTTTTATACCCGGAAACATGGGGAAAACCCAGCGAGAACCAATCAGATTCGACCTGAGAAATATTGAGTGCGGGATGAGTCTGACCCGACGGGGAGCTCATCCCGCACTCGGTTATAACCAAAACAATAAATTATATGAGATATGTCGAAAATAGCAGTCTCAACATCAATAATCAGGACAGGAAAGAAACCCTTATTTATTTTTATATCTTCATTTTGATCGTCGTTCAACTTTCATTTGAAAGGAATAATAATCACCGTCCGGTGCTGAGAAACGAACATACGACTCAAACGAAACCTCACTCGACATTTCATTCTTCGCAAACATAATGGAAACTGGCCGTGGTCTCGAGTAATGTACTTTTGGTACAAAATATATACAACTTTTTAGGCGCAGTGTAAGAAATGCGTTATTTATTGAGTAATACGCACAGCTGCTCTGAATCGAGCGCGCGAAAAGTGAATTTATAAAAATGTGTTATTTTTTTAGGTGTTGTGTAAGAAACGCGTTGTTTACTCTGCATGGAATAATATAGTGTTGTTCTTTCATTTAATTGCGTATTGTTTGAGAGGGAGGATGAATAAATAAGATTTCTGCCGGATTTTAACGATGTCGAATCGAGTCTGGTGTTCTGCGCATCGGATAGACTTGCGCGTGAACTTTAAAAAAAAAAAAAAAGAAGGAGAAGAAGAAGAAGAAGAAGAAGAAAAGGGAGGGCAACTTTTGTTTCCCGCTTGCACCCAATAGACGTCCTGTGTCAGGGCCGATTCCGGGGGTTCAAGGACCTTCTCGGAAATCGTTTCTTATTTGCTAAGAAGAGCCATATACCCATAGGTATGGAAAGGTATTTCTGTATTAAGCCAGAGGCACCAACAGGAGCAACAAACAAACAAACACTTCCTTGTTAACAGTGGCTGGTCCAACGTCAGTGGAGACCTCCTCGACATCAATCATCACCATACTAACATGCAGGTCGTGAGAAAGTATATATTTTATGTTGTGAGCCCGGAAACGTCTTCAGATTAACACGGCTCTTTCTGTTCGCGGTCACCTTTGACCCCTCCGTGGTTAAAAAAGGAAAGAAAGTGTATATCGGGAATAGAACGCACGACCCGAACAAAACACGAAACTGAAGACCGCGTTCTGTGCCATCGTACGAACCAGTAATCGCGTTTCCTCCCAGTTCTAGGGTTCTGGTGGTACAGGTGCGTTCCATGGCGGTGATTAGTCGCAGCCATTCGCATACAGGATTTCATTGCTGTTTTTTGTTTCATGCTTTGCCGTGGTTTCTTCGTTGCCTCGTATTTTCAAACAAAGTGTTATTTCCTCGCGATAATGAAGGCAAAAGAAAAAGTGCCTTTTCATTTTTTGCCTACATAAATGCTTTTAAATTCCTTCTATTTGCTTTTATATCGCTCGCTTTCGCAAGCGTCTTTCTTCTTTCGGTTAGAATAACCGAAAGGGACTTCCACCCCAACAATCAGACAATCCCAATCAAAAGCCCAAATCCTACTTCTTCAAGTAGAAGCAGACAGAAGAAAAGGACAATCCAAGTACTGCCGAAAATCCGACTGCACCACCGTTGAAGTAAGCGACAGTCTCGGTACTCATAAGAGAAGCCACAAACGGGTACAGGGGTTTGGTAATTCCATCAAACATCTTTAAGACGTTCAATGTTCCTACCAAGTTCCCGACCCCGTGGTTTTCAATGAGAACCAAGACGGGCACAGCCTTCAACACCCATTAACGACCCACCGAGGATGGAAAAAATCACCAGCAACCAAGAAAGCCCCACAAAGGTAAGGTACTCCAGCACAAACTGCTGCCACAAAACAGGGCAGCTGAGTACTCAACAAAGTGGGGGAAGGGAGAACATAAACCGCAAACCGTAAACCATTGTCAACTAAATTCTTTCCGGAGATGGCAATAATGGGTATCCAACCAGCATCCTCCGTTCCCAAGTCGATAGCATTGCTCGTCTAGCAGCTGGAAGCTCGTAAAACAAGAGTTCCAAGCCCAAGGCGATGCAAATAGCAACAACAAAACGAACCGAACATTGACAAAGGAAACCGAAACCCATCTTCCCCATCAGCAACCTCCAAAAACGGACAAAGGTGTTGGCCGATTCCACATCTTCATCGTCTTCGACTTGGGGAGTGTCTTCAATAGGCACTTCCTTCGTCTCAGAAATAAAGTGATCCTCGGGATTTCCCAACACCCTAAGCCCCAGAAACAAGATAGCCACAAACATGCCAGACCAAACGAGCCATGTGCCGCTGAAACCAACAGCCCCAATAAGGACTTCCACCCAATTTCCCGAAGCCAGCCCACCAAGGATGATTCCAACCTTGTTGATACACATAGCCAAGGGACGCTTAGACGTGAAGTACTTCTTCAAACAGTCGAGAGCCGTAGTATTAGCCAAAGCCAAACCAAGACCTAGAAACACACTGAGCAAACTCGTAACGGGACCGATTGAAGCTGCGAAGGATCCGAGGGACATGGCTAAGGCACAAAGGAAATATCCTAGAGCAACCGTAGCGCGATGTCCAAAGCGTTCCAAAAACATGCTACTCAACGGTGCAAGAAGCAACGGTAAAGTAGTTGGACCAGCTTTAATCCAAAGCAGAATCACCAATACCCGAAGACGAGAATTCCTTGAGCACAGCTGCAAGGAATGCTCTGGTGTAACCAGCCGACAAGAAGGAAATCACGAAGCAGGCAGCAGCAACAGCCCAACCAAAGCCACCATCGGGAGCAACAAGCACTTCCTTGGTGACAGTGGCCGGCCCCATGTCGATGGAAACCTCATCAACATCAATCACCACACCAACCTCAAAGTCTTCAGGCAAGACTTCCAAAACAACAATCTCATCAGCATCCTCCTCCACCACGACAGAAACATCATCCTTCCTAGCAACGACAGCCATTAATCCCAATAACCACAAGGGTAAACTCCGGAGGCAAAAGAAGAAAGAGCGTTCTGGTAATCGACAGAGCGAAAATCAGAGAGCAAGTGAAGCCTCTCGGCACAGGGTCCCCTTTTTATACCCGGAAACATGGGAAAAAACCAGCGAGAACCAATCAGATTCGACCTGAGAAATATTGGGTGCGGGATGAGTCTGACCCGACGGGACGCTTATCCCGCACTCGGTTATAAACAAAACAATCAATTACGTTAAATAGCAGCCTCAAGATCAATGGTCAGGACAGGAAATAAGCCCTCATTTATTTTTATATCTTAATTTTGATCGTCGTTCAACTTTCACATTTGAAAGGAAATAATCACCGTCCGCGCTGAGAAGCGGACATACGACTCAAACGAAACCTCACTCGGACATTTAATTCTTCTCGCAAACATAATAGAAACAGGCCGTGGTCTCGAGAACGTACTTTTTGTACAAAATATATATAACTTTTAGGCGCTGTGTAAGAAATGCGTTATTTATTGAGTAAAGATATGTAAAGTTGTTCTCAACCAAGCGCGCGAAAAGTGAATTTATAAAAATGTGTTATTTTTTAGGTGTTGCGTAAGAAACACGTTGTTTACTGCATGAAACAATACAGTGTTGTTCTTTCGTTTAATTATGTATTGTTTGAGAGGAAGGATGAATAAATAAGATCTCTGACGGATTTTAACGATGTCGAATCGAGTCTGGTGTTCTGCGCATCGGATAGACTTGCGCGTGAACTTAAAAAAAAAAAAAGAAGAAGAAGAAGAAGAAAAAGGAGGGCAACTTTTGTTTCCCGCTTGCACCCCATAGACGTCCTGTGTCAGGGCCGATTCCGGGGGTTCAAGGCCCTTCTCGGAAATCGTTTCTTATTTGCTAAGAAGAGCCATATACCCATAGGTATGGAAAGGTATTTCGGTATTAATCCAGAGGCACCAACAGGAGCAACAAACAAACAAACAAACACTTCCTTGTTAACAGTGGCTGGGCCAACGTCAGTGGAGACCTCCTCAACATCAATCACCATACAAACATGCAGGTCATGAGAACGTATATTTTACGTTGTGAGCCCGGAAACGTCTTCAGATTAACACGGCTGTTTCTGTTCGCGGTCACCTTTGCCCCTCCGTGGTTAAAAAAGGAAAGAAAGCGTATATCGGGAATAGAACGCACGACCCAAACAAAACACGAACCTGAAGAGCGCGCTCTGTGCCATCGTACGAACCAGTAACCGCGTTTCCTCCCAGTTCTAGGGTACAGGTGCATTCCACGGCGATTAGTCACAGCCATTCGCATACGGGTTATTCTGTTTTTGTTTCATACTTTGCCGCGATTTCTTCGTTACCTCGTATTTTCAAACAAAGTGTTATTTCCTCGCGATAATGTGTAAGGCAAAAAGAAAAGGAGCACCTTTCCATTTTGACTACTCATCTTTTAAATTCCTTCTATTTGTTTTTATATCGCTCGCTTTCACAAGCTTCTTTCTTCTTTCGGTTAGAATAACCGAAAGGGAATTCCACCCCAACAATCAGACAATCCCAATCCAAAGCCCAAATCCTACTTTTTCAAGTAGAAGCAGACAGAAGAAAAGGACAATCCAAGTACTGCCGAAAATCCGACTGCACCACCATTGAAGTATGCGACAGTCTCGGCACTCATAAGAGAAGCCACAAACGGGTACAGGAGTTTGGTAATTCCATCAAACATCTTTAAGACGTTCAATGTTCCTACCAAGTTCCCGACCCCGTGGTTCTTAATGAGCACCAAGACAGGCACAGCCTTCAACACCCCAGTGGCGACCCCACCGAGGATGGAAAAAATCACCAGCACCCAGAAAGCCCCACAAAGATGAGGTACTCCAGCACAAACTGCTGCCACAAACAGGGCAGCTGAGTACTCAGCAAAGTGGGGGAAGGGAGAACGCCGAGCCGCAAGCCCGTAAACCATTGTCCCGGCTAATTCTCCGAAGATGGCAATAATGGGCATCCAACCAGCATCATCCGTTCCCAAGTCGATCGCATTAGCTCGTCTAGCAGCTGAGCTCGTAAAACAAGAGTTCCTGAAGCCCAAGGCGATGCAAATAGCAACAACCAAAACGAACCGAACATTGACAAGGAAACCGAAACCCATCTTCCCCATCAATAACCTCCAAAAACGGACAAAGGTGTTGGCCGATTCCACAACTTCATCGTCTTCGACTCGGGGAGTGTCTTCAATGGGCACTTCCTTCCTCTCGGAAATAAAGTGATCCTCGGGATTTCCAAACACCCTGAGCCCCACAAACATGCCAGACAAAACGAGCCATGTGCCGCTGAAACCAACAGCCCCAATAAGGACTTCCACCCAATTTCCCGAAGCCAGCCCACCAAGGATGATTCCAACCTTGTTGATACACATAGCCAAGGGACGCTTAGACGTGAAGTACTTCTTCAAACAGTCGAGAGCCGTATTATTAGCCAAAGCCAAACCAAGACCTAGAAACACACTGAGCAAACTCGTAACGGGACCGATTGAAGCTGCGAAGGATCCGAGGGACATGGCTAAGGCACAAAGGAAATATCCTAGAGCAACTGTAGCACGATGTCCAAAGCGTTCCAAAAACATGCTACTCAACGGTGCAAGAAGCAACGGTAAAGTAGTTGGACCAGCTTTAATCCAAGCAGAATCACCAATGCCCGAAGACGAGAATTCCTTGAGCACAGCTGCAAGGAATGCTCTGGTGTAACCAGCCGACAAGAAGGAAATCACGAAGCAGGTAGCAGCAACAGCCCAACCAAAGCCACCATCGGGAGCAACAAGCACTTCCTTGGTAACAGTGGCCGGCCCCATGTCGATGGAAACCTCATCAACATCAATCACCACACCAACCTCAAAGTCTTCAGGCAAGACTTCCAAAACAACAATCGCATCAGCATCCTCCTCCACCACGACAGAAACATCATCCTTCCTAGCAACGACAGCCATTAATCCCAATAACCACAAGGGTAAACTCCGGAGACAAAAGAAGAAAGAGCGTTCTGGTAATCGACAGAGCGAAAATCAGAGAGCAAGTGAAGCCTCTCGGCACAGGGTCCCCTTTTTATACCCGGAAACATGGGAAAAACCCAGCGAGAACCAATCAGATTCGACCTGAGAAATATTGGGTGCGGGATGAGTCTGACCCGACGGGACCCTCATCCCGCACTCGGTTATAAACAAAACAATCAATTACGTTAAATATATCAAAAATAGCAGCCTCAAGATCAATGGTCAGGACAGGAAATAAACCCTCATTTATTTTTATATCTTCATTTTGATCGTCGTTCAACTTTCACATTTGAAAGGAAATAATAATCACCGTCCGCGCTGAGAAACGAACATACGACTCAAACGAAACCTCACTCGGACATTTCATTCTTCTCGCAAACATAATAGAAACAGGCCGTGGTCTCGAGAACGTACTTTATGTACAAAATATATACAACTTTTAGGCGCAGTGTAAGAAATGCGTTATTTATTGAGTAAAAATACGCACAGTTGCTCTTAATCGAGCGCGTGAAAAGTGAATTTATAAAAATGTGTTATTTTTTTAGGTGTTGTGTAAGAAACGCGTTGTTTACTCTGCATGGAATAATACAGTGTCGTTCTTTCATTTAATTGCGTATTGTTTGAGAGGAAGGATGAATAAATAAGATTTCTGCCGGATTTTAACGATGTCGAATCGAGTCTGGTGTTCTGCGCATCGGATAGACTTGCGCGTGAACTTAAAAAAAAAAGAAAAGAAGAAGAAGAAGAAGAAGAAGAAGAAGAAGAAAAAGGAGGGCAACTTTTGTTTCCCGCTTGCACCCCATAGACTTCCTGTGTCAGGGCCGATTCCGGGGGTTCAAGGCCCCTCTCGGAAATCGTTTCTTATTTGCTAAGAAGAGCCATATACCCATAGGAATGGAAAGGTATTTCGGTATTAAGCCAGAGGCACCAACAGTGAGCAACAAACAAACAAAACACTTCCTTTGTTAACAGTGGCTGGTCCAACGTCAGTGAGACCTCCTCGACACCAATCATCACCATACAAACATGCAGGTCATGAGAACGTACATTTTATAGTTAGAGCCCGAAACACTTAGATTAACACGGTCTTCCTTCTCTGTTCGCGGTCACCTTTGGGCTCTCCGGTTAAAAAGGAAAGAAAGCGTATGTATCGGGAATAGAACGCACGACCCAAACAAAACATCGAAACCGAAGAGCGTTCTGTGCCACGTACGAACCAGTAACCGCGTTTCCTCCAGTTCTAGGGTACAGGTGCATTTTCGCGATAGTCGTTGCGCCATTCGCATACGGGTTATTCTGTTTTGTTTCATTTGCCGTGATTTCTTCTGTTACCTCGTATTTTAAAAAAGTGCTATTTCCTCATGATATTGTAAGCGCAAAAAGAAAAGAAGTACCTTTCATTTGCCTAGCCCATCTTTTCTTTTGTAAATTCCTTCCTATTTGCGCTTTTATATCGCTTGCTTTCACAAGCGTTTCTTCGGTTATAATAACTGGAAAGGGAATCAACCAACAACTCTAATCCAAAAGCTCCAAATCCTACTTCTTCAAGTAGAAGCAGACAGAAGAAAAGGACAATCCAAGTACTGCCGAAAATCCGACTGCACCACCGTTGAAGTAAGCGACAGTCTCGGTACTCATAAGAGAAGCCACAAACGGGTACAGGAGTTTGGTAATTCCATCAAACATCTTTAAGACGTTCAATGTTCCTACCAAGTTCCCGACCCCGTGGTTCTCAATGAGCACCAAGACAGGAACAGCCTTCAACACCCCATTGGCGACCCCACCGAGGATGGAAAAAATCACCAGCAACCAGAAAGCCCCACAAAGATGAGGTACTCCAGCACAAACTGCTGCCACAAACAGGGCAGCTGAGTACTCAGCAAAGTGGGGGAAGGGAGAACGCCGAGCCGCAAGCCCGTAAACCATTGTCCCGGCTAATTCTCCGAAGATGGCAACAATGGGTATCCAACCAGCATCATCCGTTCCCAAGTCGATCGCATTAGCTCGTCTAGCAGCTGAGCTCGTAAAACAAGAGTTCCCGAAGCCCAAGGCGATGCAAATAGCAACAACCAAAACGAACCGAACATTGACAAGGAAACCAAAACCCATCTTCCCCATCAACAACCTCCAAAACGCGTGTTGGCCAGATCAACTTACTGTCTTCGACTTGGCGTCTCAAGAATTCCTTCGTCTCAGAAGAAGTGGACTCTCGGGATTTCCAACACCCGTTCCAGAAACAAGATAGCCAACATGCCAGACCAAACGAGCCATGCCGCTGAAACCAACAGCCCCACATAGACTTGAACCCAATTTCCCCAGTTTAGCCCACCAAGGATGATTCTAAACCTGTTGATACACATAGCCAAGGGATTAGATGCAGCGCATTGCAACAGTCGAGAGCCGTAGTATTAGCCAAAGCCGTAACCAAGACCTGGCAAACACATCGGGATAAACTCGTAACGGGACTGATTGAAGCGAAGGATCCGAGGGACATGGCTAAGGCATTGCGCGAAACATCCTATAACCGTAGCACGATGTCCAAAGCGTTCAAACATGTACAAGAAGCAACGGTAAAGCAGCGTTTGGACCAGCTTTAATCCAAGCAGAATCACCAATACCCGAAGACGAGAATTCCTTGAGCAAAGCTGCAAGGAATGCTCTGGTGTAACCAGCCGACAAGAAGGAAATCACGAAGCAGGCAGCAGCAACAGCTCAACCAAAGCCACCATCGGGAGCAACAAGCACTTCCTTGGTGACAGTGGCCGGCCCCATGTCGATGGAAGCCTCATCAACATCAATCACCACACCAACCTCAAAGTCTTCAGGCAAGACTTCCAAAACAACAATCTCATCAGCATCCTCCTCCACCACGACAGAAACATCATCCTTCCCAGCAACGACAGCCATTAATCCCAATAACCACAAGGGTAAACTCCGGAGACAAAAGAAGAAAGAGCGTTCTGGTAATCGACAGAGCGAAAATCAGAGAGCAAGCGAAGCCTCTCGGCACAGGGTCCCCTTTTTATACCCGGAAACATGGGAAAAACCCAGCGAGAACCAATCAGATTCGACCTGAGAAATATTGGATGCGGGATGAGTCTGACCCGACGGGGAGCTCATCCCGCACTCGGTTATAACCAAAACAATAAATTATATGAGATATGTCGAAAATAGCAGTCTCAACATCAATAATCAGGACAGGAAAGAAAACCTTATTTATTTTTATATCTGAATTTTGATTGTCCCTCAACTTTCACATTTGAAAGGAAATAATCACCGTCCGCGCCGAGAAGCGAACATACGACTCAAACGAAACCTCACTCGGGCACTTAATTCTTCTCGACAACGTAATAGAAACAGGCCGAGGACCCGAGAACGTACTTTTTGTACTAAATATATACAACTTTTAGGCGCTGTGTAAGAAATGCGTTATCTATTGAATAAAAATATGCACAGTTGCTCTTAATCAAGCGCGTGAAAAGTGAATTTATAAAAATGTGTTATTTTTTAGGTGTTGTGTAAGAAACACGTTGTTTACTCTGCATGGAATAATACAGTGTCGTTCTTTCATTCAATTGCGTATTGTTTGAGAGGAAGGATGAATAAATAAGATTTCTGCCGGATTTTAACGATGTCGAATCGAGTCTGGTGTTCTGCGCATCGGATAGACTTGCGCGTGAACTTTAAAAAAAAAAAAGAAAGAAAGAAAGAAAAGAAAGAAAAGAAGAAGAAGAAGAAGAAGAAGGCGGAGGCACTTTGTTTCCACTCCACCCATAGACGTCCTGTCAGGCTGATTCCGTTCAATGATCTCGGAAATCGCTCTTATTTGCTAAAAAGACCCATATACCCATAGGGAATGGAACGTTTCGGTATTAGTTTTCAGAGGCACCAACAGGAGCAACAAACAAACGAACAAACAAACACTTCCTTGTTAACAGTGGCTAATATCCAACGTCGCGGAGACCTCAACATCAATCACCATACCAACATCCAGGTCATGAGAACGTATATTTTATGTTTTGTTGTGAGCCCAGAAACGTCTTCAGATTAACACGGCTCTTCATATTCGCGGTCACCTTTGCCCCTCCGTGGTTAAAAAAAAGGAAAGAAAGTGTATATCGGGAAGAGAACGCACGACCCAAACAAAACACGAATCTGAAGACCGCGTTCTGTGCCATCGGACGAACCAGAAACCGTGTTTCCACCGAGTTCAAAGGTACTGGTGCATTCCATGGCAATTAGTCACAGCCATTCGCATACGGGTTATTCTGTTTTTGTTCCATACTTTGCTGTGCATTCTTTGTTACCTCATATTTTCAAACAAAATGGTATTTCCTCGCGATAATGTGAAAGGCAAAAAGAAAAAAAGTGCCTTTTCATTTTGCCTACTCATCTTTTAAATTCCTTCTATTTGCTTTTATATCGCTCGCTTTCACAAGCGTCTTTCTTCTTTCGGTTAGAATAACCGAAAGGGACTTCCACCCCAACAATCAGACAATCACAATCCAAAGCCCAAATCCTACTTCTTCAAGTAGAAGCAGACAGAAGAAAAGGACAATCCAAGTACCGCCGAAAATCCGACTGCACCACCGTTGAAGTAAGCGACAGCCTCGGTACTCATAAGAGAAGCCACAAACGGGTACAGGAGTTTGGTAATTCCATCAAACAACTTTAAGACGTTCAATGTTCCTACCAAGTTCCCGACCCCGTGGTTTTCAATGAGCACCAAGACGGGTACAGCCTTCAACACCCCATTGGCGACCCCACCGAGGATGGAAAAAATCACCAACAACCAGAAAGCCCCACAAAGGTGAGGTACTCCAGCACAAACTGCTGCCACAAACAGGGCAGCTGAGTACTCAGCAAAGTGGGGGAAGGGAGAACGCCGAGCCGCAAGCCTGTAAACCATTGTCCCGGCTAATTCTCCGAAGATGGCAATAATGGGTATCCAACCAGCATCATCCGTTCCCAAGTCGATCGCATTAGCTCGTCTAGCAGCTGAGCTCGTAAAACAAGAGTTCCTGAAGCCCAAGGCGATGCAAATAGCAACAACCAAAACGAACCGAACATTGACAAGGAAACCGAAACCCATCTTCCCCAACAACAACCTCCAAAAACGGACAAAGGTGTTGGCCGATTCCACATCTTCATCGTCTTCGACTTGGG
>QLNU02007900.1:0-11440 GCA_006491805.2 Dysdera silvatica | reverse complement strand
CCCTGCACCTCGCCGTTTTTATTTTTTCTTATGCTTACTAGCCATGGGATCTTTGTTGGACTTCCGTTTGTTGTGCTTATTGGCAATGTAATTAGATTTGAACTCTTTTGAGTTTATTTTTCTCATTGACGGCATGTTTTTAATTGCAAAATTTTCCCCAATTTTAACTTGTATTAATTTGTCTGCAAGCTGCTGGAGTCTTTGTCTGTAAAATGTGAACATAAAAATTTGCCATAAAAGAAGGAATTCTTTGCTAGTAAATTTTTGTACATGATGATCAGTGAAGCATAAAAATTCAATCAGTCAACAAACTTGCATTATGTGCATCTTACAATCAGACATTATTTGAACTTATAAGCTTTATTGGGGTAGTACAGAATACAAATAAGTGTATGTACTGTAAAACCGCTTATTAACTGATATGTGCGTGACATAAAATTTTGTCTGTAAAAGAGGGGTATTATTATGAAGGAGTTTCTTTTCTGAATAATTTTTATTCGACTGGTTAAAAAAAAACTATGGAGGGAGAGGGAGGTTACTATATATATACACAGGGTGTCAGAAGAACCTTGACTGCCTTCTAATTTCTAAAATATTGATCCTAGACATATATATTAAATTCGAAAGTGGCATTAAAAAAAAAAATTCTGAACCTTTTTTTTTTTTATTAAATAGATTAAAAATGTAGAGGATTATTTTTCGAAGAAATACAAAATTTTAATTTTTGTACGGTCCCTGTACACAAAAATGCCCCAATGCGTAAAATGTTCCCCATACTCCAATAGGTTAATATACACAATTTCAACGTTCTAGTGGGGAAAAGAACCAGAGATATGAAAGCCTAAAATAACTAACACTTTCTGAAGGGAGCAATGGGTACATGTCTGGAAGAAGGGAAGTTCATTCTGCTAAGTCACGTTATTTTGGGTCTTCATATCTCTGGTTCTTTTTCCACTGCAATTTTGTATATTGACCTATTGGAATATGGGGAACATTTTACTCATCGGACATCTTCGTATACAGGGACCATATAAAAATTTTAATTTTGTATTTCTCTGAAAAAAAGAAAAAAAATCCTCTGCAATTTTAATCAATTTCATAAAATTCTGCACCTTTTTTTTACGCCACTTTCCAATTTAGTACATATGTCTAAGATCAATATTTAAGGAATTGGAGGGGCAGTCAAGGTTTTTGGGACACCCTGTATATAAGGTCGCTTGTAAAACAAGCGATAGGTATTCTGTATTTTCATGCAGAAATTTTTCTTTATGGTGGCATAGATGTAACACTTTTGTCTTCTATGTCATTAACCAGAGTTTGATTTTAATAATGTCAGAATGTGTGTGGTGGTTTTTCACTGGGATTTGGTTCTTCGGACAATGGAGATGTTCGTAATCCTCAGAAAACTAGGTCCCAGCACAGCACTTTTGCATCATAAGACTAAAAATCTTGCTATTTAGATATGTTTGGGCCGATTGCTCTAAACCAGCATAATTTTTTGTTGTTGTAAACTTGCATGTTGTGGCTCATAAACACCAGCTTAAAAAAAACTGCATCTAGTAATTACTTGGGTAGTAGTATGCATGTGAAATGTGGCAGTTTCTGTGTTCATTGCAATGATTATTGTTGTACGTATATACAAAAGGTTAAACCTCATCAGGAGGAATTATTTGCTCCTGGTGAACTGCTACTCATATGTCTGAAAGCTTGATTGATTTTTTTTTTTGTTTGCTATTTTACCAGTGTTTAACCTTTTGTATGTGAATTTGTTCCCTTGTACTTTGTATCTTATTTCTATTGTAAGTATTTATCAAATTTTTTTGTCTGGGGGGTAATTTATGCAACTAACCATTTATCGGAAGGTAGGGAAAGGCTATATAAATAATTTGCATGGCCCACTCACATCCCCATTAATTATATCGAAAGCAAACCTTATGGTTATATTGTGGGTTATTAAATGTTTGATTTCAATTGTACCGTTGAATGTGTATTAATTCTGTGGGCAAGTGGAAGTTTGGGCTCCTCTGTTGAACACCGTAGGCCCCGGAATAGCCTGACCTTATCTATTCTTGCATCGTAAAATACAAGCAGTGAGCTCTGGATTATTTTAAGTATGCATGTGTTCCATTGGTACACAATTATGTCCCACTTGTTTTCAAACTTACGAAGCTCATTTGAATTTTCATAGACTTGGTTAGATCGGGGTAGTTCTCTCACATGGAAGCAAGCGATCTGTTTGCAAAGTCCTAGGACATGCATGTGCAGTGTTCAACGTGGGCAGTTTACACCAGTAATTAAATTTGGAACTGAATTCAAATTTTTATGTATGTGGCGGAGATTACCTCAAGTCTTAGTGGTCCCGTCCTATAGTTTAGTCGTAATGTGGGTTTCCATCTGCAATAATTGATACTGGCAACTGATTTACATGGTCCATGGTTTCAGTCAGCTAGATGTAGAAACGAGTAAAATCTATCGCTAATCAACTATCAACAGAATTCAATGCAGCAGTAGTTAACGTACAACGAAGTTTAAAGTTTTGGTGATAGTTATCTCAGGGTTAGTACAAGGCCTGGAAAACCAGGAAAAGCCTTGAATTTTAAAAAATACCTTTTAAGACCTTGAGTATCCGGGGAAAAATACTAGGTTTTTCACAATGGCCGGGAAAATCCTTGAACTATTTTTTATTTCCCGAGTGGGCTATTTTACGTCACTTTCACTAGTTAAGGTCACTGCATTTGGATTACTGAAACGCGTTCATCTGACATAACACCGGCTTACTTCTTTTTTTTTCCCACAATTAACAACAGGCTGAATAAATCAGTTATGCCACTTCTCCCTTTTTCTCTTTCAAGTGTTCTTTGGCCACGAACATGTCGTTCCTGTTGGCTTAGTTTCTGTTATACTGTGCCGTGCGCTTATTGGTAGTAACGATCTCGAAGCGTTCTTTCATCCTGCCTTCATCATTCCTTTCAAATAATATTTGGTAGTGTAGTTTTCTAAGCATTCATAAACACGAGTAAATGCATCTTCCAAGAAATATGGTTGAAGAATCTACAATATTGTAAATGGAAGCAGGGATGGAACAACTGCACCGAAAGGACATTCCTGCATATACCTGCACCAAGCTTAATGATTTAACGATACAATGGAAAATTACGTTTTCCATTGTATTTGGTAGTGCCAAATTTTCCTTCCTACGAAATCTAGGCACGAAAATTTCCCCAAAATTGCTACATTTCCAGTTTTCTTGGCATTCAAAGTAACTTGCTAGCTGCATGACTGAATATAGAATCGCCAGACAGCATGAGCGCCCTCCCTTGCCCCCAGCTTTTGAGTTTTATTGTAGTTCACCCACTCCATATACCAATAACAAAGAACCCCCCCTGGGAATATTCCTGGGGGAGCACTGTTGCCATACAGGGTAGGTAAAGAACATAGAGGGAATAAGAAGGTAAGCTTCCCTAGGGATAATGTACAACTGGCCGTCACACTGTCCCCACTTAGATAGTGGTTCCCAAAAGGTGCTCCACAAAGCAGTCCCAAGTGGTCTGTGAGATGAGTCATTGGTTAAAAAAAAAAAATTAAATATAATAAATGAAATCGATAGTACATTTGTAATATTTTACAATCTGATGGAACTTCATATATTTAATATATCAGTTCATCTTAACGAGGTTGGACTGTATCATCATTAATTTTTTTTTCTGTTTATTTTTTTTTACCAAAGAACGATTGCACAAACACATTTCCCCCCCCCAAAAAAAGACCCAGCTCCCCTTTTTGATTAAGATCTTGAAACCAACTTGTGAGAATTTTTTAAAGTGGTCCGTGGACACAATTGAAGTGGAAAAGTGGTCCACGACTTAAATTGAGTTAGAAACCACTGACCCAGGGCAACTTTGTTTTGCAGAGAAGCCACCTTGTTCGAGTAGGGGCGACATAAAACTGTACTCTTCCTTTGATGCTATGCAATTGCCGCTTATTGTAGATGCAGATATGTTATTATTTGCCTTTTAAATGTATTGCTAAATTTTAAATATTTGTATTTAAAATTTAATTTTCAGGTGCTTTATCAAGCACTTTTTGAGTTGGAATACTTTAAAATTTAAAATATATGTATTTATTAAACTCTATTCACAGAATATATATTTACACATATTTGCATACTTTTATTTTCCAAACATATCAAATATCAAACTTTGGCTTTATGATTTAACCCACCCACCAAGAAACTTGCCCAAAGAAGCATTGCAAATTATGTAATTGTGTACAATTCGCAGGAGTGATTTTGTTCCAGGAATTTCAACGATCTGCTTCCGGGATTTCTTTTTAAAAAATTGCAAAAATTTCTTTTTGGTTCTTATAATTTTTTTACATTCCTTTGGAAATCAATGTTTTTACCAAAAATTTTACGTAACTTTTCAGTGAATTTTCCAGTATGTTCAGGGAATCTGGTTTGGACTTAACAATCATCCCTGAATTTGTCCTTAGTATTATTTTTTTTTTACTTTGGACGGAGGCCTTTGAAAGGAAGGCCTTGAATTTTTTTCTTCCTGAAGTGTACGAACCCTGTTATCTATCCCATCTTGCATCATCACATCTGGTAGTTTACTTCACCCAAATGGGCTTCCTTATCTCTGGCACATTGTATTGTCTTTTCCCGGCTTGTTTATTTTTTACGTTTTATTTATATCTTGTGCTTACATTTCATCAATGGCTAAACCAATCTAATTATTACATTTTGTGTGCATTTTATTATCTGTCCTTCTGTCCTATCAGTGGCAAGACCAATCAAAACATGGCCGTCTGAACTAATGAGATATTCTCTGGGAATGTGCGTACAACATCCACACCTGTGGAACCATGGAAATCGTTTTCACCTTTCCCTACCCTCCTGTCTGGACGCCAACGAACGATAAGGGAGCTGAAGTTGCTCTTATTACTTTGCAATATATTCTCTTCCCCCACTCTTTTTAAGTAAATTTTCATGATAAAAATGTTTGGAAGTGGTCCACTCTTATTCTAGAAGACCTACGCAGGCACCTAGTGAGCTTAACCCCTTGGGTACAGATCTATTTGAAAAAGTTCTTGCATTTGGAACGGATTTAATTTGCTGATTCGCACTGGAAGAAACTTCCTCTTACAACTGATACCAATCACTCTTGCCATGAACAAGAATGTACATGTTTAATTTTGTCCTAGTTTGAATGACGAATTAGACTCTTCATCTGTAACTTAGGCAAAACAAGTGCATGACGAGTCTCAGTCGTCAAATGTACCCAAGGTGTGTTAAATAATGCAATTTCAATCACAATGCTAACACCCTCACAAAGAAGTTCAATTGACTTTTTCTATCAATGCTGTAGTTCAAAGTTTAATGTTGTGTTGAAACACCAAATGTCGATACTAATCATTGCACACAGAAACCCGCCTTTGTAAAGAGAATTACCAAGTACAGTAGATTGATTAACCAAATGTAGTGAGTCCCGGAGTTGTCATGACCAGCTCTCTCCAGCCCACTTGCCTTTGATTCCCAATGCCTTTGCTATTATGTAACTGATAACGGAGGTCGGCGTTAAGTTCTCTGTTGCTCAGGTAGTCCTCCTTCTGTTGTGGGAAGGTATCCGCAAGCATTTAAAGAGTAAAGTTGGGGGGGTGAAAGCTTTAATGTTTTTCAGTAGAGCGAAGCATTTTTTTTTTCATTGATGCTGCACTTTTGATTCTTTGCGGTTTGTGAACCCGTCATAAAATTACGAGTTCACCAAGAGTTAATTTCTTGGGGTGTTTAACAAGATTAAATGGGAAAAGAGGCTTAAATTAAAAAAAAAACATGGCCTGCCGTGGTAACATTTTCACAAGGCTCGCCTTTATTCCGAATTTGACCCCCCAACCGTGCCAAAAAATATAAAATTGCAGACTAACTGCTCTGTAGTCTGGGAGTTGGTTCCCTGTGCTAGTGGTTCTCAAACTTTTCAGCCTACAGAACATTTTACTTACTACGTGTCCAGCCACGGAACCCCTCTGTAAGTATTTGAGGAAAACCTAAAAACCTTTTATTACTATTTGGACAAAAAGATAAAAAATAAGCAATAGATACGTTAGTATCTATTACTTAAGGTAAGTATTTTTCTGTTGCTGGATATCAGTTGTATGTGGTGAACTTGGGGTAGTAGTTGTCATGGAGTGGGGATTTACAGATTTGCTCAGAATTGTCAAATAATTTCACAAATTGAGAGCGGGACCCCTGGATAGTCATCACGTTAACCTAGTGTTCCACTGAACACACTTTGAGAAACATTTCCAGGGGTCGGAAAACCATGGTACGAGGACCGCTTTTGCATGGCATGCTGGGGAATTTTGAAATGAAACCTATTGTAATGAATCCCCTCCCTGACTAAGAGTTTTACTTTCTCTAAATTAATTACTACTTTGTATTCTATTAAATTTTTCTCTTAACTAACGTATTGATTTCAATTAACGATTGGATAGTAAACTAACAAACAGTTATTTTTACACTCAAGAAGTTTTAAACATGCATGCCGGGAAGCAACTGCTCCCTTTGTCAAGTGAAGGTAGTTAATTGCCTTTGTTAAGTGAAGGTAATGAGTTAGAAAGTTCTAAGCTTAGTGAGGGTTTTGATGTTAGAATCTCGACATTAGCGAGATTGCTCGCCGAAATCAACGATGTCAGATGAACACCCCCAACTCGAGGTTTTGCAAAAATCCTGTAAGCTTCTGGTAGAGGGTATACGATGTTTATTGCACGACTCTTCAAACCGTAGGTTTCCCATGATTCCAGAAGAAGTCTACTACCCAGATTCATCACATTTTCATGTAATACTTGCAGCGAATGTTAATCTGGTTCGGGACCCTCTCTGAAGACATGTTCAGCCAACTGGCTTGAATCGTCTCCCCTAGCTACCGCACGCATATGCTCCTTCCCTCGTAGACGTATCGATCTTCCCATCTGTCCAACATACACCTTGTCAGTCTCCACACGATATTTGGTAAATAGCACCAGATTTTTCCTTCTCAGGGTCGTGATCCTTAACTTTAAGTAATATATTATTATTACTTAAAGTAAAAATCTGGTGCTATGCACCAAATACCGTGTGGAGACTGTGATACGGTGTATGTTGGACAGACGGGAAGATCAATACGTCTACGAGGGAAGGAGCATGTGCGTGCGGTAGCTCGGGGAGACGATTCAAGCCAGTTGGCTGAACATGTCTTCAGAGAGGGTCACGAACCAGATTGGCATTCGATGAAAGTATTACATCAGAATGTGACGAATCTGGGGAGTAGACTTTTTCTAGAATCATGGGAAACCTACTGTTTGAGGAGTCGTGCAATAAACATCATAAAACCTCTACCAGAATCCTACAGGATTTTTGCGAAACCTCGAGTTGGGGGTGTTCATCTGACGTCGTCGGGTGCGGGGGCTTTCCCGGCGAGGGTTTCCCCGATTGGGGTTTCCCCAGCTGGAAATACTTCGCACCAAATGGCGTCAGATGGGGATTCCCAGCATGCGGGTATATAAGCTTAGGACTTTCACGAACTCTTCATTCTGCCTTCACTTGACAAAGGGAGCAGTTGGCTCCCGAAACGTCGTGATTTTAAACCCACGATGTCGAATAACTTCGTTAGGGAATCTTCAGAAACTCTGTATTGCTCGTTATAGTAAACTAAGCTTTCTGCCAATTTGGATGAGTGTAAAAGGGCAACGCAAAGGAGATTGCATTATTATTTTTGACACAGCAACTTCCAAAAGGCCACCGTGCTAAACAAAAAAATTAAAAGTTTTGGCATATAATTGATAAGCCTTTCATGAAAAGAATTATTGTTTTGTAGAAATCTGTGTTCTTTAGTCACGATAATTATGGAAAGTTAAATGCCCAAGATATGACTAAATGTATATAGGAGATTTTAAAAACCTTTGGTTTACCATCCAAAGCATAAAATTTGTCGATTGAAGATTTCTAGTTTCACACGTAAAGTGGTTTATGGAATCCTAAGAAAATCAATGTAAAATGAGTTTGTAACTCTTAATATGGACTTCTAAAAGATTTGGAATGAATATATATATATAATCGTAGAAATCATCTAGCGTTTTTCTTTTTTCTCATACACATGTGTTTTTGAAGAGTTTGTGTTTATGGCTGATGAATTTATTATTTTTCAAAAGTAGTGATTTAAGTGATTTTTCTTTATAGGTTCTGGCTGTTTTAAATGTGGTCAAGATGGCCATATGTCTAGGGATTGCCCATCTGGTGGAGGTGATCGCAAACGAGGCTGTTTTAAATGTGGCGAAGAGGGTCACATGTCCCGTGAATGTCCTTCTGGTGGTGGCGGCGGCGGCAGAGGTGGTGATCGTGGCAGAGCTTGCTTCAAGTGTGGTGAAGAGGGACATATGTCCCGTGACTGTCCCTCTGGCGGCGGCGGAAGTAGTGATCGTGGAAGAGCCTGCTTCAAGTGTGGTGAAGAGGGGCATATGTCCCGTGACTGTCCCTCTGGCGGCGGCGGAAGTAGTGATCGTGGAAGAGCCTGCTTCAACTGTGGTGAAGAGGGGCATATGTCCCGTGACTGTCCCTCTGGCGGCGGCGGAAGTAGTGATCGTGGAAGAGCCTGCTTCAAGTGTGGTGAAGAGGGGCATATGTCCCGTGACTGTCCCTCTGGCGGAGGTGGTGAGCGTAGTAGAGCTTACTTCAAGCGTGGTGAAGAAGGCCACATGTCAAGAGAACGTCTCGCTGGTGGTGGTGGTAGTGGTGGTGATAGAAAAAGTTCCTGTTACAATTGTGGTGGAGAAGGTCATATGTCAAGGGACTGCCCAAATGCAGATGAAAAGAAGAAATCTGGTTGTTTTAAATGCGGGGAAAGTGGACATATGGCTAAAGATTGCACCAACCCAGATACAAGAGCTGGGCCCGATGGTTAGTAAGAATTTAAAGTACATGCAAAAAATGTCTGCTCATATAGAAACCCTGGAAAGTCGAGGTGGGGATTTTTCAACTGGGGAAGTCTTAAGTACAATGGTTTGAGTCAGGGAAATTTAAAATATATAAGTAGTCTAAAAATACAGTAAACTCTACCATTAACAACATTCAAGGAACCGAGCAAGTATGTGAAACAGAATGTATCAATTGGGATAATGTGCTGATTCAGAACTAATATTTTAATTCATTTTCTTTCTCATTTTCAGGCACAAGGCTATCAATCTATTTGATAAATGCATTAGCCTGGTAAAAATCTGTCCCCCCCCCCTCCCCCCATTTATTTTAATTACATTTTATGTTGTTTTGATATGTACTTTTCAAATTAAGCCCATATCTTTCTTTGAACTTGTCAAGCTTTGTGCAGGCTGATTAACATCTTTCAATTCCAAATTTAGTTTCTAGTAGTAGCATATCTTGAAAGGTGAGCCATCCCTCCCCCTTGAATAAAGAAGTCACAATTCATGTATCTGTTATCATAATGACATGTATGCATTTTGACTTTTCGTTCAAGGAGGGGCAGTAGTGGGCAGTGGATGACAGCCCACTTTTGAAATTATCCTATGCCACTAGTTTCTAGATATATTTTCTTTTAATAGTGCACCAGAAAGTAATGAATGCTCTTGCTTCGCCAAACCATCATAGAATTGGCTTGCCAAATTCTTGTTCTAGAACAATGGTTCTTTAACTTTCCTAGATCGCAGACCCCCAAAAATTAACTTAAGAGTTTAAAGCCTCGAATTTGCATCACATATTTATTTCTAATGTTTCTTCACTGATTTTCGCCATTTACAGAAGAAGGAAAAAGTCCCCCTTTTTTTTTTTGTAACTTGGATTTATGTTGTCTTTTTTTAAACATTTGAAGTGTATTTCTTACGGTAACCCTTTACAGTAATTCAAAGCATTGGTGATGTAAATTATTTTATTGAAGTGATTTTTCTAGAAACGAAAGCAGCTAATCTTTTTTAGCATTTTGCTACAACGTTTTTTCCATTTTAGCATTTTTTCAGCCAGCTTAAACCCTATTTTCTATAATATGCTTTTGGCCAAATTCTTCCAGAAGGTGTTTTTTTCTTCTTTTTAAAAAAAAAAAAAATACACCCTTCACAGGATTAACACAATTGACAAACTGATTGACACATAAAGACACTGCGGCACTTTTTTAAATTTTTCCATTGGTAATTAACGTGAGTAATCATTTTTGACACTCACTTTATTAGCTCAAACTGGAGCTTTACAGAAGAAAGTCATCGCCCTGACCCAGAGTCAAACTGGAAATCCCGCGTTTTAACCAAAGTGCCTTAACTGTTCAGTCACCAGGACAATAACCATGCTCCTTTTCTTCATATTTCGTAGGGCTAAGTTTCCAAAGTGGTCAATACATATAGCCACCGAGTCATGTTTTTTGGAATTTTTTGTGGGGGAATTAATGTAATAAATGTTGACACTCACAATATTAGCTCAAATATTGAGTATATTTATAATTAATATATTTAATATTTAGCTCTGTGAACCGAACGGTTGAAGCACTCTGGTTCCAATAGAATTTGTGGCCAGACACCATGATACAAGTGTGTGTATATGTTAATATTGAAGGGGAAGACGATGGCAAAAAAAGGCTTTGTCAGTATTCTTTCCAGTGCAAGGCTTTGTGTACATGGGAGCAGAATTCCTTGATAGATCATTTTATGAAGTTTATCTATATAAATTCTTTAAAATTTTGATACCATATGTTTATTTCCTCCAGGTAAACCAAGGCCACCAATATACATTCCGCCTGATATTTCGGAAGATGCTTCTGATATCTTTGATGAGACAAATCCTACTGGAATAAATTTCTCGAAATATGATTCCATACCTGTGGATGTCAGTGGATCCAATGTTCCTCCTCTTATTTCGGACTTTCGCTCAGCCAATCTCAGTCAGCTGTTATGCAAGAATATTGAACGAGCTGGTTACACGAAGCCGACTCCCGTTCAGAAACATGCTATACCAATTATCATGGGCAAACGTGATCTTATGGCCTGTGCAGAGACTGGCTCGGGGAAAACTGTATGTATTGGCCTTTTGTACCAAATGATACCAAAGATTGAGTAGTGTTTGTTGTAACTAGTAAAAACCTTCGTTGTGGGCTGTACTGTTGCACAATGTGGTAACATGTTCGCCTAGTGTACTGTTAATCCAAGTTTGACTACCAACAATGCAAAGAACGCTTACTCAGAGATCTCATAAAGATCGCACTGCTCACTGTAGTCCGGGGTTTGGTTCCCTAGGCCTTAAGAGGTTCGGATTCCTCGGAAAACAGTAGGTCCCGGCGCAGCATGACCACTGTAGTCTTTGAGCCGTAAAACCACAAACATTGTTCGATTTGACATCAGGATGTGAAGGGCTAGTGAAACTAGCCAAGTAAAGGGGTATAAAGTTAGTCAAACTAAATATGCCCTATACTAG
>QLNU02007893.1:0-12673 GCA_006491805.2 Dysdera silvatica | reverse complement strand
ATTAAAGTGTGGCATGAACTGTTTAAATATGCAAGGCAGGTGGAGTATTACAATTATAATATATATCATTGTATTTACTCTAAAATTGTCTAAAGGGACCTACAGTTATAACACATTCAATAAGCATGCCATTGTCCTGGGTTTAAATCTTTGCGATGCCAAAAAACAACTTGCCTACTATCTGCTCACTGTAATGTAGGGTTTACTCCCTAGGCCATGAAAAGTTCAGATTCCTTGGAAAACTGTAGATCCCGCACAGCATGACCATTGCTGTATGTACACCATAAAACTCACAAGCTGAAAAAAAGTTTAAAAAACAACCGTAGTTTAAATGAACTCATTTCTTATTTATTGTAGTTCAGCAACTTTATTTGATTAAAAAGAATGTTTTATGTATTTAAGTTTGTGAAAATACCATGACTGGAAAATTTTCCTTCATGGTATGGAAAAGTCATGAAAGTTTGAAACAAAATTCGTGTAGACACTAGAGATGTGTTCGGGCTCATTTTTTGGTGCCGGACCTGAAATATTTTGTGGGAATTTGAGCTCAAGCACAAAGCTTCAAATATAACTTTAACCCCTTGACATACAATATAAATTTTAAAATATTTGAATTTTCATATAAACGTATTTTGCAATCCTGGAAAGTAGATCATATGCCTGTGGAGAATTTCGATACAGACAAGTCAGTTTTCAGTTGCATCCGTCTAATGAGCCTGAAAGCTATATGAAATATAGAACCCAGACCCATGTAGAGTAAGAACACTGCCTTAGTTGTCCCATTGAGCTATTTATATATACAATGAAAATTGATTTATAACGACCAACCACGTATAACGATGGAATTTTACAAAGTTTAGTTTGTTATTTATTTTTATTTATTTTTTGCAATTTTGTAAATTTTTAGCCGTATCTGGTAGGGGAAAAGGTTTGTGTAAACATAGCCCGTTTGAAAACGGTGGAGTTCGGTACTCACGCCTTTTGAGTAGCGTCCGTTAAGGAAAGATGGTTTCTTTATCTTGGAAGATCGATTGTTGGGGGCCTATAATGCCTTGATAAAGATGGGAAACCTTTTCCTTCAAGATGTTGATATGGTTCTTCAGACTGGGCTAATGGAGAGAAGGCGTATTGTTGCAGCCTGTACTGAGACAAAGATGCCCCCATGTGCCGGTCATTCTGTTTCCATGAAATCCACAGTAGCGTGGAATTCAGAAATAGTGATTTGATTGCTTTTTTGCATGTTTTATGCTGTTTTCCGCTTTCGGGTTTCAAACAGGTCGTAACTAGGAGTGGTGTGGAAGACCTATGACAGGGGCGCAAGATAAGCTAACTAAGATGATGGTTTCAACTGCTGCTCCTATTATATGAAGGCAGTTCTGCCGTCACTCCCAAAACATCCCATCTTTAAACCTTACACCAGTACATGGGCTGCCAGTACATACACGTATATGAGGAACAGGGGGCTTTGATCCCCTCCTAGGCGTTAAAAATTTGATTTGCCCGATTCTGTTATATATTCACTTCAAAGATTTTACAGTCACATTTTAAAATAAGTACTTTTTAGCTCATTACTAATTGTCAAGCAGTATCAATTATTTTTGCAGCATTTTAGTATCTTGTACATTCACTAAAATGTTTGACAGCCTTGAGAAGGAGGTAATTTTTTTTAACCCCCACTAGAAGTACTTATGCATATATGGGCGCCCATGCACACGTGTCGAAATGACTATTGATACGAATCTACTGGTGAAATTATACATTCAATGGCGAATTTATCAATAGGCTGAAGTCTGCTATCAACGAAAAGTTTGCGAAGGAAGGAATTTCTATTATGTTTAGAAGCATAACGAGAAAATTAGCAAAGGGGAACTACCATTGGCGCCACCTTGAGAAAGGTTCAAAAGGCACCTAATTCGCGGAAAGATGAATTCGAAATAACGATCAGCGACGTCAAATTAAGAATTTGACAAAAGAACCAAAATCTGTTGTCTCTAGTTACGCTTCTGAACGTAAAAAATCAAAATTAGTCATTCTACCCCCACTATGGCTATGTTCACATGTTGTTTTCCCTTGATATATTATATAACTGATTTCTTTATAAAAGTATAGCCTATACATATAAAAAAGGCATCTTGTAATGCAATCCTAGACTGAGCACCTGATGAAAGCTCTGAGTGAATGCTAGATATCTCCTCTTTAATATTCTTAACATGTTTTCTATGTGTCTACTTTTCACATTTTACATAGGATGTCTTCTAGAGATAAAAGGGGCTCAGAATGGGTTCCAGGCCTGCAGCCAGAATGAAAGACAACTAGGGGAAATGCAAAGGGCATATGGGGCACAGTGACCCGGGGACTCACGAGTATAAAATAATTGCCAGAAGCAGTACAGAATTCAGACATTATGTCACTACAAACCCAGATAAATTTGACATTTCTCTGATAATGTTTTCGTAGTTAATTCCAACTACACATACTGTAATATTAGTATATATCAAGGTTTGTATTTTAAAATTTATGGAGGGAATTGGGTGGGGAGGAGGAAGAATCGTGTAAAAGCGGTTTATATAAATATATATATATAAACATTTTACATTAATTTTTAAAATGTTCAGTATTTTGACATTGCGTTATTATTGTTGTATATGTACAGTGAAAATCGGTTATAATGACCTTCAAGGGAACGTGCAAGTTTGGTCGTTATAACCCATAGATTTTAAAATCATAGTAGCTGTAATATAATGCACTCTAGATTTTATAAATTATTTTGATAGTAAAAGTACTAAAGCTGTTAGTTTCAGATTAAATAAAATATATTTAATTACAATGAATGAATGTTCATTTATATTAAATTATATTTATAGCCACACTAAATACATAGCATTTTATATTTTAAATTGAAAAAATTCTAGAAAACACTAAAGTATATAATATAGAAAACAAATCTAATGAATAATATTTATTATACTTGCCGTGATGTTTGTTAGTACGCCTGGTGCTGCACCGTAGTGTGTGTGAACAGCTGACCAGGTGCCGGGTGGCGTACGTCGTGCGGCATAGTTTGACTGTTATCTCAGAAGGTATTCTTCATGGCTTCGAATGCAGGTAGACGAGAGAGAGGATGCACATTAAACAAAATATTTATTTGGAGGTTGAGGAGCGTACACTGGCCACGGCTTGATGCCGGGCGTTCGTTAGGTTGATTAAGTTACATATTGAGGATCGTTAACACGGCTAGCAGCGACCGTCTTTTCAGGTCTAAAGCTAAGGAGCAAGAGCGTGTTGATTGGTCCGAAACTTTACTTCGAATGATTTTTGTGGACCGTGATTGGGAAGCCACCAACTGAGTCCTTCACCACGGTAGCTCCGATGCTACCGTCTTCTGTGACTCTCAGGCTGCTTTGCTTGGCCTCCAGGCCGATCCTGCTGTTTGGCCGGTCCGCCCCATTGTGCAGGACATTGTGGTCGCGGCGGCTAGATGTGCGGATCAGGAGAGGTCTGTGACGTACTGTTGGATTCCAGGCCATACCGGCATTCGTGGTAACGAAATTGCGGACACTTGGGCGCGTCGTGCCCTAGAGGACGTAAACGGATCCTGCAGTAACAGACCCTCCCCGCACAACCCCTCTCTCTCTCCTGCCGTATCAGGAGTCTGAAGGACACCTTTCGAAGTGACATGATGAACCTCTTGAAAAGAGACATTTCGGAGCACTTCCGATCTTTGTTCGAGGTGCGAAAGTCGCCGTACTTTCTTTCCGATTGTCTCCCAAGGGGGGCACAGACCAGACTGCATCGTTTCAGAATTGGCTGTGCATTCACCAACGAGTACCTCCACCGCATGAGGCAACTCCCGTCGCCCGTGTGCCTCCAGTGTCAGGAAGGTGCTGACGAAACACTGGAACACATTCTTTTGCGGTGCCCGGCCTACGGCTACCTCAGGGAGGAGCTCCTTCTCGCCTGCCGCCGTTTAGGCCTCGCCTCGCCACCAGGTCTGTTTGACCTCCTGGATCCCACCGGATCCCCCCGCCTTCGCGCTGCCTCCGTGGTTGTGCTAAGCACCTTCCTCTCCGGGCTTGGCCGGTTCCTGTAGGTTACTCGGCTGGCCCATGGGGGTGACTCCGGTCCTGCCGCCTGGGCCGTGGCCGTTCCCCTTGGCGGCTGGTTTCGGTGTGCGTTGAATGACGACTTTACGTGAACGTGCATCTATGAATGGTGTGTTGATTGGCAATCCATCTCCCCCTCAGCCGCCTCGGCGGCTGATTACGCTGTTCAAGCGTCCTGTCTGGGATTACAGCGCCGCCACCTTCGGCGGCCACCCTTCCCATTACCCTTCTTGCTCAAATCACTCACTCACTTGTGGACCGTGATTGGACAATTGAATACTGACGCAATAGTTTATGTATATTTCTATTGGTCAGTTTGACCCCACAGAGGGGAGAACTTGCTGTGAGTTATGTTAACTTTGAGCTGTCTTTCTTGACAGTTTTTGCCCATTAAATGAAAATATATAGGAGAGGGTTTGAAGTTGGATAATGCCTGTATCCTTCATTTTTGGTGGAAATTCCAAGAAGTTGGTTGTACGTGTGACTCATTGCCAAATGTCCGTGAGAACGGAATTTTGGCGCGAAACGGAGTTGGAATGAGCCTGTGAAAGAATCGCCACATACTAATGACTGGAACAGTGACGGTTTAAGAGCTTTATGAGCCCTACGCTGAAAAAACAAAACGAGCCCCTAAAGAATATGACCCTCGTGATATTCAATTAATAAATCACGTGGCTTTTTTTAACGGTTCGTTATCTTCAATATTCAGGTTTAGCAGTAATAAAAATTCATCGGACATTTGTAAATAAACAAAATTAGAATAATGCCAAAATTTTGATAACTATAACCTTCACTTTTGATAACTAATTCACGCGGTTCCGATTTATGACTGTCAAGTCCCGTCGTTATATCCGATGCAAATTTCCCTATTTAGAATCTACGTAGACTAAAAAATCGCCGTCGTTATAACCGATATATTTAGTGTGGAGTAGAATAGCAAACCAAACTTCTTGTACAAATTCCATCGTTATACGTGGTTGGTCATTATAAACGATTTTCACTGTATATATAAATAGCTCAATGGGACAACTAAGGCAGTGCACTTACTTGGCTACGGGTCTGCTGGGTTCTCTATTTCATATAGCTTTCGGACTCATTAGACGGATGCAACTGAAAACTGACTTGTCTGTATCGAAATTCTCCACAGAAATATGATCTATTTCCCAGGATTGCAAAATATGTTTATATGAAAATTCAAATTTTTTAAAATTTAAATTGTATGTCAAAGGGTTAAAGTTATATTTGAAGCTTTGTGCTTGAGCTCAAATTCCCACAAAGTATTTCGGGTCCGGGTACCAAACAATAAGTCCGAACTCATCTCTAGTGTCTACACAAATTTTGTTTCAAACTTTTATGACCTTCCCAGACCATTAACGAAAATTTTCCAGTCGTAGTGTTTTCACAAACTTAAATACATAAAACATTTTTTTAATCAAATAAAGTTGCTGAACTATAATAAATAAGAAATGAATTCATTTAAACTACGGTTGTTTTTTAATTTTTGTTCAGCTTGCAAGTTCTATGGTACACGTACAGCAATAGTCATGCTGTGCGGGACTTAAAGTTTTCCAAGGAATCTGAACTTTTCATAGCCTATGGAGTAAACCCTAGATTACAACGAGCAGTTAGTTGGCAAGTTGATTTTTTCTTAGCATCGCTAAGATTTAAACCCAGGACAATGGTGTGCTTATTGAATGAGTTACCACCGAGGTCCCTTTAGACAATTTTAAATCTAGAGTAAATATAATATATATTATAATTGTAATAATCTCCACCTGCCCTACATATTTCATGTTCATGCCACACCATAATGTTCAGCCATTATTTAAAGCCAAATAAAAATTGTACAAACCTATGTAAATTATAAAACACTTTTGTGATTAGTTGAGTAAGGATAAATTAATAGTAAGATATAGTATTTAGCCAAATCCAATTCCTAAAGTTACCTGATTTTTCTGCCAAATCTTACCTGATTTCCAGTCGCTAATTATAGTAAACAACACATTGCAACACATTAAAATTTACAATAATCGAAACAAGTTTCAAGACCATAAAATCCACCGACACGAATCCCCAAAGCTATTCATAACTTGATTATAGTGAATTTACAAATACAAAAGCTATTAAAAAATGCATTACTTTACATTAAAAACTTACATTAATTAAATATTTAAATTTATCCCTTTTTGAGATCATCACATACGAGTTTAGCTTTCAATCTCAAAGCTGATGCTTCATCTTTTGCCCAATTTAAAAAGTGTCCATCAAAATTCCTTACAGATTGGATAATTTAGCTAAAAACTTTTTTTTTCCAAGTTTTAGTTACATATTTGGCAAACATTCTGTGCTGAAACATATATGAGCTTAATAATTTTATATAAGGTATTATGCAAAATGGCAATTTTTGAAGGAGATATATAGTCAATATAGCAAGTTTTCAAAATTTTCTGTATGCAATGCAAAAGAACAGTTCAGTAAAGTTATCTTAAGCTATTTATTATAACACTGATTTTCAAATTTCCCCAACTTTTCCATATCAGTAGACACCCTGTTTATAATTTTAGCCAGGGCCCCACAAAAAGAAAGGAGTAGGAAAAAAAGTTACATAGATTTTTTTTTTTGAGAGAGAAATTTCACTGTACAGTGCCTTTGGTATTTTAGTGGACACTTGATAACAGTGCACTATCGTGAGAAATAATGCCAAATTTGAAAATGAAAATATACTACAATAAAACAGTATTTTGCAAAGTGGAAGATTAATGATCTTTATTAAATCATTCATAAATGTAACAAAATCAAGATGAGGCTTTCGATTTTGTTTGAAAATTTAATGGATACTTACTGAAATTGGAGTGTTTTATGTACATTAATACGCGATAGATCCTCCGTTCTTGCGCATAACTTTAAAGACACGTGAATCCGTTGATTCTATCGATGTTTGTAAATATTTAGGATCGATTTGATACCAAGTTTCCACAATAGCGTCCTTTAAGGCATTAACCGACGTGAATTGCTTTCCATCTGCATATATTTGACGAACAATATAATCCCATACGTTTTCGATAGGATTTAAATCAGGACTATGTGCCGGCCAAATCATACTTTTAACCTTTTTTGAATTTATCCATCTTTTGGTGGAGATAGATGCATGGCACGGTGCGTTGTCCTGTTGCAAAATCCAGTTTTCCCCACATATTTCTGAGGTATATGGGAGGGCATATTCTTTTAAAAGTTCTTGATAGCAGGTGAAATTCATACGACTGCCGATGAAAGCTCCAGGCGTAGTACCGTTGTAGCCAAAGCCACCCCAAATGGTCACCGACCCTCCTCATTGAACTCTACGAGAAAAGTATTGCCGCGCTTTCCGTAAATCGTGCCAATAATGTTGAAAAGCATCCGGACCATCTAAGTTGAATTTCTTTTCGTCCGTGAAAAGTACCTGCAACCATTCATCGTTCCACTTCATGTGTCGTCGAGCCTAGTTTAAGTGTTCCTGTTTGTGAACTTGGGTGAGAGGTGGTTTGCCCTTTTTTTTCGAAAAGATAAATTTTTGGAATTAGAGAACACATTCCATACTGTCCAACGTTTAACTGGGAGCTAACTAAGGTCGTTTTGGATTTTTGCAGCCGACGTTGACTCTTGATGTGTTACTGGCCTCTCTAATAATGTTCCGTTTATCTCTTTCACTCAGTTTTGGCTTCGCTCCCCGCTTTTTGGGTGGATCCTTTTGGGGTTTCTTTTTGAAAAGGCCCTATAGTACTCCTTGGACCCTGAATAAGCTGACAAATTTTGAAAATGGATTTTCCATTTCATTTAAAAGCCACAATTTCCTCTTTCTCGAAATCCGTAAGTATTTTCCTTTCTTCGATGACTACAAACGATGTTTTCGCATAAACCTGTTCACACGGGTATTTATACGAACCTACGCATCGAAAGAATACGATATGCAAATTTTTTAGCGCCTGCACTGCCATCTGTTAGTCAGGAATGATAGTGTCCCTTAAATTAACAAACAACATTTGTTATATAAATTTACATTTTCTCCATTTATGTGACGATATATTCATATAAAATTTATTTTTGTACAAGACATTACGGTTTCTCGGCATTCTTCAAAATCCTATTCGCAATTTTTGTATTTTTTTTAGCATTTATGTAAAAATATCAGGTGTCCACTAAAATACCAAATGCACTATATATCCTTATTTTTAAAGTTAAATCTTGTACTTGTTTAGAAAATTATATGATGCATTTCTACATATTTATATTAGTAATCTGATTGAATACTATTTGCAATATTCTACACATAAAATATAGCTTTCAATCTTGGTACAACTTTTTTTAGCATTAGAATTTACAGAAGCAGTACTTAAATGTTAAAGTTGCACCAATATTCAGAAACATAGTTACACATTTACACTGTTTATCATTACTTACATTACAACGCAAACACATTAAATACAAATCAATGAATTTAGGAAAAAGAATCTTTATTTGGCATGATATATGTAGAACAAACCTGAATTATATACATTCTACAGTTACACCACATATCTATTTTACATGACAAAGAATGCAAATAAATCAAAGAATTGGTAAATTTTGTTACTTTTATTTAAAAATTTAGAACAAAAATTTAAATATGGAAAAAAAGTGCAAAGTAATTTTTCAATTTCAATTACGCTGCAAAAAATTCATGCACCTAAAATGTTTCACATAAACTAAATGCTATATTATATATATATAAACAATCATATGTTGTGCGCGCACAATAGTCATCTTATTCTAAATATGATTGTGGTTATTAATTGATTTTGCTATTTTCCAAATGGTTTACTGATGAAGAAGAAAGATCAGTGGATACATACCTGCCAACTTAGCAAGGAAAAACCCAGATGATTTCCAAAAGCACGTGTCATTATTAATGTGCATGATGCACAACTTTCATAAAGTGTAAATTTTATGACTGATTATGTGACTTATCAATTATTAAAAAAAAAATTTATAGTCCTTAGACTACACTGCCCCCACACATTAAGTAAAAAAAAAACTTTCAAGCTTGCCTAGGGATTTTTGCTTTTAAAATTCCTGATCTAGAGGAAATGTATGGATTTTTGGAAAATTGTAGAAAAATGGATAAAACACATCAAAAACGTAAAACAAAGCTAAAAAACAAAAAGATTCTATAAAAAAAATGGAAGAGTTAGCAGGTACATGAATGACATGATTTAAGATTTAGTTGAAGTAGCATTCTTCGTTTACAGCCCATCCACCACGTCAAGGTGATGCTACATCGGATGGGAAAAATGTTTTATCACAAAGCACCATTGTGCCAATGTGGCACAATGGTGTATGTTAACTTTTTTTTTTGTTTATGGTTTTACGGCTCAAAGACTACAGTGGTCATGCTGCGCCGGGACCTACTGTTTTCCGAGGAATCCGAACCTCTTGGACCTACAGTTTTCCGAGGAATCCGAACCTCTTATGGCCTAGGGAACCAAACCCCGGACTACAGTGAACAATGCAATCTCTATGAAATCTGAGTAAGCGATCTTTGCACTATTGGGAGATATGCTAACTGGATTCAATGTACATGCTCCTCCCCGTTCCCTCTTTCCAAGTCTTGATTTATCTCAGAGTGGGTAACTCTTTTTGAAGTTAGTAGATTTCAAATGGGTAACCTATTTGGTTCGGGGTCCTCCACTTTGCCCAGTATTCTAAAGCAGACACTCTTGTAAGACTGTGGAGATTTCGATATCCTCTTCTATTTCGTTTCTAATTATAATTAGTTTTTGAAATAATTCATAATTTCTTTCCTGTAGGAATTCCATACCTCGATTTATGTACTACAAATCCTAATTCGTTAGTAATTTTAATCAGAATTTCCTCATCAACGATCTTGTGTTCTGATCGGTTATTTATAATGATGGGGTCATTTATCATAAAGTCCCCTTTATTTAGGGTAAAGGTGTTGTTGATACAAATTCTCAACTTCAAGGGTTAGAGAGTTGATTGCATTTTGCAACAAGGTATCGTTTGAGCTATACTAAGTTTTGTAAATAATAGCAGTAATATGTGTGAAAAACTAGGCTTAAGCCTTAGAATAAGATATATCTAAGTAATTCAAACTTAATATTAGCAGAGGGATGTGTGGGGTTGGCAGAGGGTAATTCAAAGATAAAGCACGACTTACCTATTTTGTGGTCTTCATAAGTTCTCCAGCTTGTGAGTGCAGCAAGTTTACGACAGTAAGAATGTTGCCAAAAATAATTAGTTGACTATTTAGGATGAAGGAACTAAAACTAACAAATAATTAATGCGCCATCCAAACCACCATATATAATGGAAGGGAGCACCTTTGAACACATTTTCTTCAAAATAAACACTGCTGTTTGGGTATACATGGCATTACTGTTTTTTTTTTAATACAATTTAAGAACAAATGCTACAACAATTAATTTTATTCTGATCCCGATGGTTTTTATATTTAGTCTCCATTAGTTAAACAAATGCCTAGAATGATTTCATAAATACACTTACGAAATTGAATGACATCAAATGGTTTATTCCCATCCAGACTCTGTAATGAGCGATACATATAATAACACACAAAGACTCCACAACTAGAAGTATCAGTTTGACGTGTGTGGGAAGATGAAACAACAAGCCTAAAACTGGAACCAACACCCAATCTTCTCTCAAGGAAATCATTCCAAAAAGCAATGTTTGGATGGAGACTTCCACAGAAGTTGGTAGTAGAAGGATCAAATATTTCAATATTTTTTTCTTTTAATTTTATCATTAGCACCCAATGTACATTAATTGGAACAAATATTTTATCAATTATTGACAAATTTTCATCTTTTAAAAGTTGGTATGACTTCAGGATATTTCACAAAATGAACATTTAAAACACAATTCACATACAAACAATTAGAATTTTGTATGATTTTAGAACCGAAAGCATCAATGATACAGCCAACCAGATTGGAAACGGCAATTTTTGCTTTAATACGAATATTTCACTATTAGGAATGAATGGATCTAGAAACTTTAATGCTAATAAGCTAATACACGTTCCTGAAATCGTTAAAAGGGATGAAGTAATATCCTCAACAGAACTTAAACATGGTGTGAAGCTTGATTCCTTAGATAACTGATTATCAGACTGAGTACTATTGCAAATATCAAATGCTGGTGACTGTATACAACCTGGATCATCAACACTTTCCTCTAGTTCAGATTCATTAGATAGAAGAGATTTTTCAACTGAGATCTTTTCTTGAAAATCAGGATACCGCAAGGTTTTTTTCCTTCTATTTTTGTTCAGAATTCTAAAAAACGTTGGAATTTTACTTATTTTTTGATTTGGTGCTAATGGGGTAAAATTCATTTTAAGTATGCTTTTAGTTACAGAGTTTGTACTTTTGCATTGTAAAACCATAGTTTTAAGTTGTTTTTTAATATTCGTTAACAAAGAATTCGGAATTGTTTCATTTTCCAACAATTCAGAAAGTTCTGACATTAACGATGTACACTCATTAACTACTTTTTGACGAGAAAACTCTTTTGATCTGAAGACTTGTCAGGTGTATGAACCAGTTTTTCATCAGATAAGTGTATCTCTTGATCTGATGTTATAGAATTTAAAATGGATGGTTCATTATTTCTTACTATTAAACTATGTACTTCATGTATATGTTTGCAACATGCATTACTATTCGAACAGCTACAATGATAGAGATGGCTACACAGTCCGAAGCAAGAAAGTTGCAAACACCTCCAATAGCAATGCTCAGGCTGTGAGCAAGTATCTTACTTCCGATGAACTTCGTATTCTACTTTAGTAGTAGTCTGAGATTTTACTATAAACAATGTTTTATTAATTTTCTTCACATCACCATCACAAATTTTTAAACCAGATTTGTGTCTCTTTAAATATGTAGGAGGAGAAACATCACGTGGAACATTATATAGTATGTTCTTTTGATTCATTGTATGGGTATTTTTTTCAATTTCTAATAAATGATCAATTAAAGAATCGACACGTGTATTTGCTTTCCGGTTTAAATAAATCCCTTTCAACTTACTACGGAAAGACTCATAATACATATTAGTATCGGAATGGGCATGAGAAAAAATTTCGGTAAGCCATTGCTCACATTTCTGTACACTTGCAATAATTTTCTGAAAAATATTCAATGAATACTGGGACAATTTTGTAATAATCAGTAATAAACTTATGCATCATACTAACGAATTTGCTTTCCTGTTTTTCTTCAAGTAGTGTAACTAATAGGTAATAAATTTTCTGACTCAAAGTAAAATCAGAAATTTTAGAATGTAACTGTCAAAGCCACGAGCGATGAATATGCCATTTGCATAACAAAAATTTGATATCTTGCCCAAAAACTGAACTAAATGCATTTTTCATAGCTTGATCATCATCAGTCATTACATAATTGACATAAAGGTCAGGCCGTCTTAGCTCAAGGCTTTCAAATAAGACAGACAGTGTTTCTGTATCTAAACGATTGACTATGAAATGGGCAACGGGATATCCATGACCA
>QLNU02007885.1:0-16215 GCA_006491805.2 Dysdera silvatica | reverse complement strand
GTAATGTGCTCTTCTTAAATGGCGTATTTCGCATATACGCTGAGAAATAATTTTGACTGCAAGAGTCTTCATTTTTCATGCCTATTTCGAATATGTTCTACATAAGCGCCTGAACAAAATTTAAGAAGTGCAGGAAGGTATCAAATCAGGAAACCACTTACAGAATTCTTGATCTTGAATCTTCTATGACGACTTTTAGACCTGGTGATTATCTCAAATAATAGAACGACAAAGGAAATTGCGAGACCGATAAACAATATTTCAAAGACCCCGGATAAATCCTTGATTGAGATGGGTCTCAAAGAGTGATCGTGATTGGTACGAATCTTTGCCTTCAAACCAAGTTTAAAAATCTTGTCATTCAATATTTTCTGGTAAATACCAGATTGGTGCAGCCGAATAATCGCCTTATTAAAATTTTTGGTGAAGCGGAATTTCTTTCTGAAGAGAACAGAGACTGGCGATGTACCAAATCCGTCATTTGATGTAAAAATCGTATGGCCATGCCCGTGGCCTATAATAGACAAAACATAGCTTGGTCCGATATAAGCGTAACCACCGTTGACCATTTGAATTATCTCAGTAGGTGATTTTGCTAACGCCTTTGGATATTTACGAAGATTTGTTCCCAAATCTGTTAATAATTGTGTCTCTGGATGTTCAATAATCGCTGCCAAATACGTACCTTTGAAGGCGGTAACTTTAACTCGGCCTATTCGACTTTCTACAGCAAGTTGTTCAAAAGTTTCGATTTGTTTTTCCATCAAAGGTATCATTAGAAAGGACAGAAGTAGGCCAGTGAAACAAAACAGCAGTACTCGAAGCGGAAATGCAAATAAAACAAAAAGAGTTCTGACTGCCACTTTTTCGAAACCTTTTGTGATGACTCCATTTCCGATCAACATTTCTGCGGAAGAAACAATGTTCACCAAGGAAGCATAAATTCTCTTGAAATTGACAAATCTAACATGACGAAGTAGTAATAAAAACGGCGAACACACAGTTATGGAAACTAATATGCATATCCATACTGAAAGTTGAAACGGATAAGCAAAATAATACTTTGTTGCCGAGCGTCCAGCTTTCTTGATCATGAATGTGTCGATGTCCACGTCGTATGGGAAAGCAAAGTCAACTACTTTCGACCTGGAATATGTTAAGGCTATCCTGTCGAGTGCTAAATCGGCTTCATTCCTGTGTAGCATTCCCACCATGCCGTTCCAACTTCCATTTGCATTTGCTGTACCCCATGCCCCGTCTGTTGGGCATACCAGTTCGTATGTGAAGTTCAAAAAATTGGATAAAATTTCTAATAACTCGAATTCTGTGCCACTTACGCCGACATATTTGTCATCCGGCAATTTTAGTACTGAAAAAAAGTGAGTAAAATTCACAACTGCAACTCTAAAGTGCATCTCCATAATCACTAGTGAAACGCGACTTTAACTCCTTCACACTAAATTATAAGACCAACCTTCTTCAATGCTTTTGACTTCGCTGTCTTTGAATTCTCCTTTTGTACAAACAAAATATGCTCAACAACCTGTTCCGTCACGCGAATACCAATATCCCATTAGCTGCAAAATATAATACAATTTATTGTTTTTTTGTTAAAGGTTATTAACGAAATTCAATAAAGTTAGCGTTTCCACAACAAAAGCTTCAAATCTAATCTGTTTTTTCTTTCAATCTTGTATTCTTTGATATTGCGTGCGCTTCATTTACATTGATTTATTTGAAGGTTGCCTTCTATATGCAAATGCATACCCAAATTTTTTATTGTAAATATAAGTATTTCGATAATTCTCTCGCAAAAGATAAGGTAGCACGATATACAAGGGCTTTATTGTTATAAACAAAGACTCTCCCTTTTTATATGCAATCAACGTGATCAATCTTTTGCGGAAATTGGCTTCTCTTACTTTATGATGTTTAAAATGCGAATTGAAATTTTTATAAGCTTTATGGTTAGTTAATTTTATACAATTATAATTTTCGGAAATAACTAGTGCAAAATGCGATGTGTTTGAAAAGATATTTTGGGTTGTTATCTGCATTTGGTTTTGTCTGACATTATTTTATGAAACATTGTCTATCGACAATATTGTGCAAAATAATGAGATAGAAGTTACGTTATTTAAGCGCCAATTATTTTAAAACAAATAGGAACTTAGTTTCCGTTAACGTAATGTACCTCTTTATTTTGTAAACACACACGATTAGGGATATTACTATCAATTTTGTATCTTGGCAATTCATACCGTAATAATGATGGATATTTATTTTGTTATGTATGTCTTTAAAAATTATAACACTTTATCTTTATAGTACAGACAATTAGTTTATAAAATAATAAAATGGACACAAAATTAGCCAGTTTGAACGAGTATTTAGCTAACATATAACTACTTAGTTCGTATATGTGGGTGTGCTGGTATTGACAATTAGAATTAACGTCTTATTTCGATAATGTGTACCATTAGAAATATAACATTACTTCTCACCTGGGTTTCTTTTACCATGAAGACGAAAGATTTGCAAAGAAAGAGGAAATATTTCGTACAGCGGAAGATAGTAGGACATCACGCTTATTCCTAAATATTTATCAGGAATGAAACGTTTACATGCTCGTCTATCCGCAATTTTGCGCCTTTTCTTAAAAACATCGCACCCGCTATACGAGAGAAACATACGATGGAAAATGATGTGAATTAAGTGTGCCTATTGATGTATATCTTAGGGATATTTATATGAGTTTTGAGATAATGTATTCTTACGTATGTTATAAAAGTTATTTATCATAGTTTAGGATATAGACAGAAATTTCTAGCCCACTTTCGTTCTACCAACGTTGGGGAATATATATTGTTTTTAAAAATTATTATAAATCATTAAAAATACGCATATTGTTTGGGTTATTATTTCGCGCAATAACCATAAAGTACTTGTGAATTTGAAGGTTCATTTGAAACGTTTTCTTTAAAATCTTTTATGTTTTGAAAAAAAATGCCTTTTTCATGATAAAAAGAAATTTGAAGAAATAAAAATAAACGGTTTCTCGTTTATAAATTTTCCCCTGTTTAAGAGATTTCCTACCAATACGAACATTAATAAATATACTTTTTCCAATCAGTTCATTTATTCTCCGCATGTATGATTAAGGTTGAAAAAAAATTACAGTCGAACCTCGTTAAGACGACAGCGTTAAGATGAATTACTTTCAACACGGGCGGTTTTCTGAACACCCATCTGATTTTACGACATACTACCCTTCTCCGGATAATTAGAATTTCTTTTAATACAAACAGATTTCCGTTCACCTTGGCGTTCTTCCTAATGGAGTTTGACTGAACATAAATTTTTTCATTTATACGTACATAATTTAACTATGCATGTAATGAGAATAGGTGAAAATTCAACGGAAGAGAGCAAATTTAAAAAAACTAGGTAAAGGCCAAAAATCTAAAATTGGTACAAAATTTTTGCGTGCCCGCATTAGTGCAAACCAGGCGCCAGTGGAAATATTAGAGGATTGCGAAGTTTATCAGGAGTTGATGCCCATATTTAGGGCGAAAATTGGTGGGGTCATAATGCGCTGTTTGATTGATTCGGGAGCTCAACTCACGGTTATAGGAATAAAGGCATTAGAAAATATTAAGATATTAAATAGCACACTTAAGCCAGAGAAAGGATGCGTTGGAATGTCGGCAGTGGGAAATAACTCATTGGGAGTAGTAGGGACCTATTGTTTGAAAGTGCATGTTGGAAGCAGGATAGTGACGCATACGTGTACCGCAATTAAAGTGGATTTTAACATCATTATAGTGCAATTATCCGGTTTGATAATTTAAGAATATTAGGGTTGGAAATAAATTGCGAAAAGAGGGTGTTAAGAGGACCAGGGTTGACTGTAAAGGCCTATGAGCCTATGATGTTCATTGGCGCGTCCGGAAGGTGCTAAACCTCATTGCTGGAAGTCCGTTGGTAGTGGCGCAGCGAAGTCAGCTGTCCCAGAGATAATTATCGCATAAATAACCTGTGAAATCCGTGGCTTGAAAGAACACAGAAGTGGCGCAACGACATCTGATTTCCAGCCTACTATATATCCAGTTGGCAACAGCCTTGCTGACAGCTTCGTACACCGCTGACTCAGGAGGGTCATTTCAGTTGAACCATTTATGGAAATTTAGTGGAAAAAGGAAAATGGTTTCATCATCCGTTAACATGAATAATATTAATTGTATTAAAGTCAAAGTTTCAATCTCAATGAACGGAGATCTTAAAAACTTTGAAATCAGCGAAATAGTATAAGCTCAATAATTACAGCACAACCCCAGACATTGAGAGACAAACTCTCAAAAACATAAAGAAGAATCCATCTCGAATATATAAGAAGATTATTGTATCTTAATAGCGCGTGGCGCAAGGTCAGCAAGGTCATTCAACGTCTAAACAAATAGACCTCCATCCTTCAGTCTGTAAGACATCATTTGTAAATGTATTTTCAAACAGCCAAAAATGTTTGGGAACTTCTTGAGCGCCACCTTAAGTGGAATATATTTTGTTACAGATCAAAGACAACTTAGTGACAAATAAAAGAATACATTTAGATGATTGGTGAAACCATAATGTCATTTCTAATTCCGTATAAAATCAAAATCCAACACGAAAAGGTTAGCCTAGGTATCATTATATGTCAATGTAATACGTCAGTTGTAATAAATTAGCAGAATTAAAGTGTCAACCTCAATGGACGAAGATCTCAAAATTAATGGAATCAGCTAAATAACGTATTTCAATAACTATAGCACTACTACAGATATTGAGAGGTATATTCTTTAAAGATTTAAGGATTCCCTCTACCATTCATTGAACAAAATTACTAAGAATATCTTTGTGGCGCAAGGGCAGCAGGGGTCATTTTGTATCAAAATGAATAGGTCTTCATCCACCTCGCAGTGGAATATGAGATGAAAGCATAATTTTAAGTGGTATATAAATGGCAATAAAAGTAAAACATATTTGTGATATTTCAGCGTCATTTGAATCGTATATACATTGATATAGACCAAAGCAAGCATGCAACATATAAGTTTACTCAGATGATTGACAAAAGACAAAAGTCATTCCTGGTACAGTATGAAATCAATATTTTCCTTTAATAGGTTCATTTAGTCAGATTTACAATAGATCATGATAAACTTTATAATTTGTGTATAAGTGTTAAATTATCGGAATTAATGTTTCAGCCTCATTGGATGGAGATCTCTAAAATATTGAAATCATCTAAACAGTTTAACTTGACAAATACAGCACTATTCCAGACACTGAGAATCACACCACTAAATCATGAAAAAAGAACAATATTACAAATAAATACAGTTTCAAACAATAAATCATAATCATATTCTTACTATTATATATGATCCAAGAACAAAGTGAATGAAGTGATCATTATGATATTCACGATATACCGTCATGGAAATGACTCGTCATAGATAATGATTAACTTAAATGAATAATTTGAAGCATTATGTCAACACCGCCAAACCTCCATATTAGACGATATAAGCAACGTTGATATGTTAAGATCAAGGACGAAAATAACTGCATGTAAACCTCAGTGTACGAAGCGGGCAAGTGGTTCATCACAAACATTGAACGAAAAAGATGCATTTAATAACGCTAAAAATAAACTATTATTCAAGGTTGTCTCGATAGCTGGGAATATCTGTTAGTGATCTAAATACACGCTTCACAACCTGAGCTGAAAGCAAGTGAATGTTACCCATCTGGGTCAAGCAATGCGTTCCGTTAGCACGAAATTCATTATAAAATTCGATACGTCCAGGTTTTAGACTTTCAGCTATGACCAGTACGGTGCGCTCTAAGACTTTCTTGAAGCTGTAGACATCATCACTCTGAGGCACCTTCAAGAACTTAGCAATAATCGGTCTAGATGTCCCGTTACTCACAGAATCCCGTCTTAATCTACCCAAGCGATGTGCATCCATCAAGTCTTCAGCCCGTATGTTTAAATTCAGTTTACCCTTGAAGACGTTAATAATGTCAGTCGGTGGATCTCACTATCACCCTCAGAGATTCCGTTAATTAATATACATGTTCTTCTGGTATATTGTTGATGGCATTCGAACTCATTCTGAAGGTCAAGTTGTGATTTTTCAAACATTTTGACCGTGGTATCTAAATTTTCTATTTCCACGGTACAATCACCCCTTAGTTTCGTTATTTCATTATCTATTGCCATACTTTGTTCTTTCTTTTGAAGACCAAAATATGCGTCAAGATCAGTGGTGAAAAATTTATGAGTGGAAACAATTTTGGGGTCGATTTTAACATTAAGCGAGTCAATTAAATCTTCTATATCACTATCACATTGGTTATGAAGGGAGGAAAGTTCAACTAATACCAGACTTATCTGAAGGTGCCTGCGGACAAGATAATCAGGTACCAGCAAGTACCTGACTAGTTGACGAGGCGGTGGAGGTTTGCTTGGCGACGGCAATATTAAAAAACCGAACAAATAGAATTAGGGAAACGACATTGCATATCCATATTGTAGGTCGAAATGGATACGTAAACTCATAGTTTCTTGATAAGCGTCCAGCTTTCTTGATCATGATTGTGTCAATGTCCACGACGTACGAGAAAGCAAATTCAGGTACATCCGACCCAGGATATAAACCCTCTCTGTCGAGTGACAAGTTGGCTTATTTCTTTGTAGTATCCACACCCAACCTCTCTACCTTCCATTTGCATTTAAACCATCCCATGCCGCTTTCGTTGGACACACGAATTCGTATGTAAATTTCATGAATTTTGTGAGAATTTCTAATAACTGGAATTCAATGCAATTTTCCATGGCATATTTTTCATCTGCCAATTTTTGAGATATGCACAGGTACATGTGATTGAATACCAGATGAAACATTCAAGATCGCACGTAGTTCACAAATGAAGGTAATGCAAACAATTTTGAACGGTCTCTGTTTTTGTAGTGCAAAGGTTAATTTGTTTTCAAATATTTCTTGCTCTATTCATACAGCCAATACAAGGATCACACATTTAAGTTTAGAATACAAAGTTACAGCAAAGCAATCGGTTTATCTAATTAAATAATTTTAGGTGCAAGAATTTCTCATATTTAAACACACTTGAAAAAATTAGAAAATGCATACTATAAAAACATCCAATTTGGTTGAATATACAGAGATTAAATGAAATAATTTCAGTTAGTACAAAATTTATATCTATAAGAGTAACAGCTTCGTAATGTGCTCTTCTTAAATGGCGTATTGCGCTTGTAAGCTGAGAAACAATTTTCCCAGCAAGTGACTTCATTTTTCGTGCCTATTTCGACAATGTTCTACATAAGCGCCTGAACAAAATTTAAGAAGTGTTGGAAGATATCAAATCAGGAAACCACTTACAGAATTCTTGATCTTGAATCTTCTATGACGACTTTTAGACCTGGTGATTATCTCAAATAATAGAACGACAAAGGAAATTGCGAGACCGATAAACAATATTTCAAAGACCCCGGATAAATCCTTGATTGAGATGGGTCTCAAGGAGTGATCGTGATTGGTACGAATCTTTGCCTTCAAACCAAGTTTAAAAATCTTGTCATTCAATAACTTCTGGTAAATACCAGATTGTTGCAGCCGAATAATCGCCTTATTAAAATTTTTGGTGAAACGGAATTTCTTTCTGAAGAGAACAGAGACTGGGGCTATACCCAATGCGTCATTTGATGTAAAAATATTATGGCCATGCCCGTGGCCTATAATAGACAAATCATATCTCGGTCCGATGTAAGCGTAACCACCGTTGACCATTTGAATTACCTCAGTAGGTGATTTTGCTAACGCCTTTGGATATTTACGAAGATTTGTCCCCAAATCTGTTAATAGTTGTGTCTCTGGATGTTCAATAGTATCTGCCAAATACGAACCTTTCCAGGTGGTAACTTTGACTCTGCCTGTTCGACTTTCTACAGCAAGTTCTTCCATAGTTTCAATCTGTTTTTCCATCAAAGGTGCCATTAGAAATGACAGAAGTAAACCAGTGAAACAAAACATCAATACTCGAAGCGGAAATGCCCATAAAACAAAAAGAGTTCTGACTGCCACTTTGTCGAAACCTTTTGTGAGGACTCCATTTCCGATCAACATTTCTGCGGAAGAAACAATATTCACCAAGGAGACATAAATACTCTTGAAATTGACGGATCTAACATGACGAAGTAGTAATAAAAACGGCGAACAAACAATTATGGAAACTAATACGCATATCCATACTGAAAGTTGAAACGGATAAACAAAATAATACTTTGTTGACAAGCGTCCAGCTTTCTTGATCATGAATGTGTCGATGTCCACATGGTATGGGAAAGCGAAGTCAACAACTTTCGACCTGGAATATGATAAACTGAATCTCTCGAGTGCTAAGTCGGCTTCATTCCTTTGTAGCATTCCCACCATGCCGTTCCAACTTCCATTTGCATTTGCTGTACCCCATACCCCATCTGTTGAGCATACCAGTTCGTATGTGAAGTTCAAAAATTTGGATAAAGTTTCTAATAACTCGTATTCTGTGCCACTTACTCCGACATATTTGTCATCCGGCAATTTTAGTACTGAAAAAAAGTGAGTAAAATTCACAACTGCAACTCTAAAGCGCATCTCCATACTCATTAGCGAAACAACGTTTCAACTGCTTCACATTAAATTATAAATCGAAACACTTCGTAGCCTTTTGACTTTGTTTCCTTTCAATTCTCCGTTGCTACTAACAACAATATGCTCAACAACCTGTTGCGTCACGGGAATACCAATATCCCATTGTCTGCAAAAGATAATTAAAATTTATTAGTTTTATGGTAAAGCCTGTAAACCAATTACACAATAATTTTTGCCGCCACGTGTATGTAGCTCTAAACTGGAGCTTTTTTCTTTGAAGAAAAAGAGACGCCGTCCCCTCCGTGGATTCGTACCCGTGTCCCTCTGTTTAGTCCGGAGTGTCTTAGACCGCTAGGCTACGAGGACAGGAAACAACGCTCTCTCGTCACCGTGTATAAGGATGTATATTATTGCACTTCACAGGGATAACACAATTGCCAAATATGGTCAACACAAGAAAGCCTCCGGGGCGAGATTTTTGTGAGTTTTCGTGGGGGAATTTATTATACAATAATTTTCGTATTACGTTCGGAGGCAAAAATTATTGTATAATAAATTCCCCCACGAAAAACTCACAAAAATCTCGCCCCGGAGGCTTTTCTGTGTTGACCATATTTGGCAATTGTGTTATCCCTGCGGAGGGTAATAATACCTTAACATCTTTACATACGGAGAAAGAGAGCGTTGTTTCCTGTCCTCATTCGTCTAGCGGTCCAAGACACTCCGGGCTAAACGGAGGGACCCTGGTTCGAATCCAGGATGATAACGGCTTCTCTTTTCCTCCAAGAACAAAAAAGCTCTATTTTAGAACTGCATACACGTGAAAGGCAAAAATTATAGTATAATAAATTCCCCCACAAAAAATTCACAAAAAATATCTCACAGGAGGCTTTTCTGTGGTGACCGTATTGGGCAATTGTGTTACCCCTGTGAAGGGCAATTATATCATACATTCTGAACGAAATTGCATAAAGTTAGCGTTTGCACAACAAAAGTTTCAAATCTAATGTGTTTTTTGTTCTAATTTTGTGTTCATTGGTATTATGAGTGCTTAATTTACATTAATTTATTTGAAGGTTGCTTTTTCTATGCTAATGCAAACCAAAATTTTTTACTGAAAATATCGGTATTTCGATAATACCCTTGCAAAAGATTCGGTAACACGATATATAAGGGCTTAATTTCTGTAAAAAAGTCTCTCCGTTTTTATATGCAATTTATGTGACCAATATTTTGAAGAGACTGCCTTCTCTTAATTTACGATTTTTAAAATGCGAATTGAAATTTTTATAAGCGTTATATTTCGTTAATTGTATACGATCCTATTTTTCTGGAACAATTGGTGCAACGTGCTGTACTGGTGCTTGAAAAGATATTTTGGGTTGTTATCTGCATTTGGTTTTGTCTAACAATATTTTATAAGACATTGTCTATTGAAAATGTTGTGCAAAATAATGCGATAGAAGTTACGTTATTTAAAGTCCAATAATTTAAACCAAATAGGAATTTATTTTCAATTCACGTAATATATCTTTTTATTTTGTAAATACACACAATTAAGAATTTAACTATTAGTTGTGTATCTTGCTATTGTATACCGTAAGAAGGATAGATATTCATTTTGTTCTGTACATCTTTAAGAATTATAACGCTTTATCTTTATAATACAAACAATTAGTTTGTAAAATAATAAAATAACATGGAACACAATTTGGCCCGTTTGAACGAGTAACTAGCTGGTATATAAAAACTTAGCGGGTGTGTGTTTGTGCTGGTATTGAAAAATATAATTAACGTCTTATGTCGCTAATATATACTATTAGCAATATAAAACTACGTCTTATTAGAGCTTTACTTTAGCAAGAAGAAGAAGAAATATTTTAAAATAAAGAGGAAATATTTCGTACAGCGGAGTATAGTAGGACATCACGCTTGTTCTTAAACATTTATCAAGAAGGAAACGTATACATGCCCGTCTATCCGCAATTTTGCGCCTTTCTTATAATTATCGCACCTGCTATACGAGAGGAACATACCTCGGAAAATGATGTGAATTAAGTGTATCAATAAGATTATATCTCAGGGATATTTATATGTGTTATGCGAAAACGTATTCTTAGGTATGTGATAAAAGCTATTTACCACAGTTTAGGAATATAGACAGAAATTTCTAGCCCATTTTCGTTTTATGAACGTTGGGGGATACAGATTCTTTAAAAATTGTTATAAATCGTTAAAAATACGCATATTGTTTCGGTTATTATTCCTCGCAATAAACATAAAATGAATTTTTTGAGTGATGAACATAAACTGATTAATTTTTTGCGAATTTAAAGGTTTATTCGAAATTTTTTCTTTAATTTTTTTTATATTTTGAAAAAAGTGCGTTCTTCATAATAAAGAGAAAATTTGAAGAAAGAAAACATAAACGGTTTCTCGTTTATAACTTTTCCTCTGTTTAAGAGATTTCCTACCAATGCCAACATTAATAAATATACGTTTTACAATAAGTTCATTTATACTCCGCGTGTGTAGTTAAGATTGAAAAAAAATTACAGTCGAACCTTGTTAAGGCGAACACCATTAAGACGAATTACTTTTAACAAGGACGGTTTTCTGAACTCCCGTCAGATTATAAAGCATACTACCCTTCCCGAGTAATAAGAATTACTGTTAATACGAACAGATTTCCGATCACCTTGGCGTTCGTCTTAACGAAGTTTGGCTGACATAAAATTTTCATTTATATGTACGGAATTTAACCATATAAATAATGAGAGAAGTTTTGAATTCATCGGAAGAAAGCAAAAAATTAGGTAAGGGCGAAAAGTCTAAAATTGGAGCAAAATTTTCCTGTGTCCGGTTTAGTGCAACTAGGCACGAGTGGAAGTATCAGAAGATTGTGAAGTTTATCAGGAGATGATATCCACGGTTAGAGCGAATGTTGGTGGGGTCACAATGCACTGTTTGATTGATACAGGGGCCCGCAGGTGTTCCTGGCTAAAAGAATTGCGGTTCCTTTATGGAGAAGCTAGAGAGTGAGTTGGCAACGAGGATATTACGAGGAGATTAACAGCAAAGGTTTTTCCACTACCCGCACATTAAAATAAAATTGTTAGTTATGTTCATGTGAAAGTACTTGTTTGTTAATAAGCAAATAGCTTATCAATAGATGCATATAATAAATGTATTATATTAAATAAGAAATACATTTATACTCTTCATTAATACATAGCAGCTTAGTTGATATTTAATAAAAGCCTTGTTCCCAAACACGTGAAAGCATATTTGGCCATTTCCATTCCCTCTGTAGGTAATGGTGCAGTAGCCAATAGATATTTTCCGATATTTTCTTTCAAGTCTCTTAATGTTTGATAAATATTATTACCCTTCACAGGGATAACACAATTGCCAAATAATGGTCAACACAGAAAAGCCTCTGGGGCGAGATTTTTGTGAGTTTTGCGTAAATTGATGATTTTTGTTGTACGTAAATTGACAATTTGGAAAATCGACGATTTTTGTGAATTTTACGTAGTTTTTTATACGTGGGTGGCAAAAATTATTGTATACTCTTAATAATAGTTGTGTGTCTGGATGTTGCATAAGGGTAATAAGATACGCACCTTTCATGCTGGTCACTTTGATTCAGATGCTGCGACTTGCTGATGAAAGTTGTTCCAAAGATTCAATTTGTTTTTCAATCAGAGGTGTCATTAAAAACAACAGAAGCAGACCAGTGAAGCCGAATATCAATATTCGAAACGGTAGAGCGCATAACGTGAAAAACTTCTTACTGCAACCCTGTTGAATCCTTTGGTGATATCTCCACTTCCGATCAAGATTCCTGCGGAAGAAATCGGTTTTAGCAAAAAAGATATAAATATACTGCGAGCTGATTAAATTTAGGTGCCGAAGTAGTAATAAAAGTGCAGAACAAGCCATTATGGAAAAGGCTAGGCATATCTATATTGACAGTTGAAACGGATAAGCAAAATAATAATTTGTTGCCAAGAGTCCGGTTTCCTTGAACATAAATGTAATAACGTCCACGTCGTACGGAAAGGAGAAATCTATTGCTTCTCACCTTGGATAAGTTATAATCGTTTTCGCAATAGCCAAATCGACTTACTTTCTTTGTAGCTTTCCTATCAAACCATTCCTACTTCTATTTGCATCAGCGCGACCCCACGTTCCTTCTGTATGCATCACATGCATTATGTATGCATCACATATATGGGTACTCATTCATTCATTCATTCATTCATACATCCCAGGCCTTAAGAGGTTCGGATTCCTCGGAAAACAGTAGGTCCCGGCGCAGCATGACCACTGTAGTCTTTGAGCCGTAAAACCAAAAAAACCAAAACAAACAAAATCATTCATACATACATTTCATTAATTCATACATTTCATTCATTCATACATTTCATTCATTAATTCATTCATACATTTCATTCATTAATTCATTCATACATTTCATTAATTCATACATTTAATTAATTCATACATTTCATTAATTCATACTCATATATACATACGTCATTGCATACATACATTCATGCGTCTCTTTTCCTCATGAGATAATATTTTGGAAAAAGAAATGTAAAAGAAACTTGATATGGGCTGCGGTAATACGAAATAACTATTTTAAACGAAAATCTGGCGTAGCCTTCAAAATTGTCGAAAATTCGCCAAATATCTATGCTAAAAGTTCATTTTTCATATTAATTTTTTTTATACTATTTAAATTAGCTGAGACATAAGTTCTTATTTTTATCCGTTGAATACGATGATCCTTCATAATTTTAGAGACTTCAAACCTGTTTTTACTCACATACAGTGCGATTACAAAATATCAAACCTGGCGAAAAAAGTAATTTTTGGACTTCAAATATTCATAAAAAATTGCCATGTCATTTTTGCAGACAAATGATTACATATTCGTGATCAGGAAGTCAAGCACTATCATCTCCCATAGGTCTGATCTCAAAGTGCAGTGAACAGTGAAAGGGGTTCCCTTGTTGGTGCAATAATGCGCGAATACAACAGCTCTTTTTATACGATTTTGAATTAAATAAGCCGAAGGAATAAAGCGCTTTACTTTTATTAGACGGTTAAAGTTAACGCACGCATTCGAAATTCTTTAGATTTTAAGTTTTCAATTTTCTATTTCAAAATCGTGTAAAAAGACCGCGAAAAAATGAGTTCTGTGTAAATAAAGTACTTTGAACTTATATATACAAATTATATATATACAAATTTCTTAAAAAATCTTATATACACAAATTATAGAAATAAATGTAAAATCATTCTAATGTATGTTTCCTGAAATTTACGTTGCATTCGAAAGCTTGTGGAATATTTTAGAATGTAAAATTATTCATTTTTCATACCTGTTTCAGACATGTTCTGCGTAAGCATCTGGATAAAATTAAAAAGTGCAGGGAGATGTCAAATCTGAAAATTACTCCCAGAACCCTTGACTCTGGAAGATTTACAACGATATTTAGATTCGAAGATTCGTTCAAATATTAGAATGGCAAAGGAAATTGCTTAACCGCCGAACAGTATTTGATAAACTCTGTATAAATCCGTGATTGAGATGGGTCTCAAACATTAAGGTGAGTATGAAGCTTTGCTTTCAATCCATGTTTAAATAACTTATCATTCAACAACTTGCGGTAAATAACAACTTGGTGCATGCGAAAAATTACTACGTTGAAATCTTCGATATAGCAGAATATCTTCCTGAATAGAAGAGATGATAATACTATTCCCAGGTAATCTTTTGCAACGAAAAATTTCTGGCTTTCTCCATGGTCGTGAACTTTCAAAATCAAACTATTATGATAAACATTATGAACAAACTAGCATAAAGTTGGAGACTCTGCAACAAAAGCTTCAAATATATCTTTTTTCTTTTAAATGTTTCATTTACTATTATTATGTTTGGTTAATCTGTATCGACTGATCCGAATTTTTAATCACTGATGCTATTGGAAGATTAAATTCTGATTGTACATATCAGTAAAAGACAAAAAATAACGTTTTAGAAGCGTATTTATGTCAAGATTGAGTTCAAGCTACGCGTTTCGGGCGATAAAAGTTCGCCCTTCTTCAGATGAACACGTTGGAATATTGTAATAAACTGTTGTTGACGTTTCCGAATGCAAGCAAAGCTGAAAGTCGAAATATCCGATTTTGATAATATTTTGGCCAAATAATTAGATAAAACGAAATATGATGTTTTCAATTTTACAAATGAAACTGTCCGAGTTCAATGAAGTCAATGTTTTGAAAACGACTGAAATTACACTGCGCAATTTTTCTGGACAACATATTTTCATTTAATCACGTTTCTTCATTTTTATCTGCTCCAAAATTTTAGAAACTACTAAATCGTGCATGTGATAGATAAGAATTTATTTTGAATTATATTTATTTGATATATCTAATTGTTTTTTTGATCAAAATTATCTGAAAGCACTAATATGCAACACCAGACCATATGGAGGAATGTTTAACTTCAAAGTCAGTTTTTCACAGAAATGTGAACTTGCGTATATTTCTGTGCAATAATTTTGCATTGTGCATATATTGTCAAAGATTTTAATCATATTGTTTAAATCAGTGATTAAAATCATGATTTTAAACATGCGCCCTTTTAAAAAATTTATGATTGAAATCAAAATGCGATATCTTTTTTTAATCAACATTCTAAATTTAATTTAAATAAATCAGAGGTTTAAGTCTGATTTCAGTTGATTCTTCTATGCTTGTGAAAAATAATTTGAATTGCAAATGGCCTTATTTTCTTTTTACCATTTTGTAAAGCACAGTACATGCAAAAACAACTTTTCTGATAATTTCAGTGCAGTTGTTTACATGCAGTTCATGGTCAACTATTTCTAAATATTAAAGTAATGTGTATTTAATCATTTCCTTAACCTAGGGCGATTCATACTCATCGCGGAATTTCATCATAGTCGATATATTCTTCCCGACACAAAGGTTCCTATGGGATACCAGCTGTATGTTTCACGCTTCAGCACTAAAGAAGGGCCAACAGGCCATATGACAGGTAGCCGCTATTTGGACAAGCAGACACAGTTAGCGCAAGATGAGCATGTCTTCCGAATTATCCTAATGAAAAATCCAGATTGGGAGCAACGGGAAAAGATACATCTGTTGTAAGGTAGCGGCTAACGACTTCCGATTTTGACGGCTACTATCCGTTCGGCAAAAGAAGTCCTATGGTATAGTTCAAAATAACGGGAGGTGACGTCAAAAGCGGGCTTGCTGCTTATAGCTGAGTAGGACACGGATTTCAGAACTTTTTTAAGCGGACGTTTGTTAACACCGAAAACGAGGTTTAGAACTTTCAGTCCACATTGTTTTAAGCGGCTGACGGGTTTGTGACACCAGTCATTTCTAACAGTTGCACAGAACTTTTTCGTGAACGAACAGAAGCCGTCAAAATCGGCAGTCGTTAGCCGCTACATTACAACAG
>QLNU02007884.1:0-10537 GCA_006491805.2 Dysdera silvatica | reverse complement strand
TGGGACGGGCAGAGCGCCATGTTCCCAAGCCTCTTTTTACATCACTTCTTAATGTGCCATGTCTAGAAACTTCCTGACAATGTGACACGTGTTTAGGATTGTGGCTTTTTGTATTTCAATGTAGGTGTTTGGGTCAATGTTGAGTATCTCCAAATTCGTCGCAAGCGTTTTTGGTACTATCCCTGTTGCTGAGATGACTAACGGGATGATGAGGATCTTTTCCATACCCCATATATCTCGTACTTCATGTCTGAGATCTTGGTACTTGGTGATTTTCGTTGTGTAGGTTGTCTGTATGTTATTGGTGTTGGGTACTGCTATGTCGATTAAGTACGTGGTCTTATTCGATTTATCGACGAGGGTTATGTCAGGACGGTTATGTGGGACTGTCTTGTCTGTTATGATTGCTCTATCCCAGTAAAGCTTGTGTGTTTCGTTCTCATGCACGGTCTCTGGCTCATATTTGTAGTACGGGCATTTTTCTGTCAGAAAGCCAGCATTCGCTGCCAATTTCTGGTGGACTATTTTCGCTACTTGATCGTGCCTATGTTTGTAGTCTGACTGCGCAAGGATCTTGCATCCTGCCATCACGTGTTGGATTGTCTCCGATGCCGCATGACAGTGTCTGCATTTGTCGCTTTCTATATCTTTTCTCTGGATGAATTTCTGATTGTTCCTTGTTGCGATCACTTGGTCTTGGATGGCTAGCATGAATTTCTGTTCATTGGCTGTTTCCAGGACACGCTCTTCGTTACTACACAGGTTTAGTGGCGTGTAATTTGCATCTGCTTGTATTATGGCTTGGATGAGTGGCGATCGGGGACTCTTCAACTGGAAGTATTGCCTCATGCTCTGGATCTGCTTGTCATGTAAGTCTTTGAGGTCCGCTTGTCCGCGTCCTCCTTCTTCCCGGGGTAGTGTTTGCCGTTCAATTGCCGTTGCAGGGTGTAGTTGTCCGGCTCTTCTTTGGATGGTTCTCATTTTCCGCTGGAGTTGTTCTAGTTCAGTGTTGGTCCATTTGATTATCCCGAAGGAGTAGGTGAGCACTGGTACCGCATATGCGTTAATTGCTTGCGTGGTGTTCTTCCCGCTCAGTTTCGTCTTCACAATGCTTCTAAGTCTTTCTTGGAATGCTTGCGTGAGCTGGACCTTGACTTTCTTGTGCTCCTGCTGCCGTTTTTGCATTATCCCTAGGTATTTGTAGGTTTCGCCCTCGTCCAAGATCTTCAGTAGTCTCCCGTCTTCGAATTCGATGCCTGGTAAATCTTCTTTGCTATTCTCCTGTATTTTGCACTTATCGAGGCCGAATTCCATTCCTATGTCCTTGGAGAATGTCTCTGTTATACTGATGAGTTGTCGGAGTTGGGTGATTGTTGGCGCGTATAGCTTGATGTCATCTACGTACATGAGGTGGGAGACTTTATGTAGGTTTCTCTTGTCTTTCTTCAGCATGTATCCGTATTTACTTGTGTTCAGCATCCTTGACAAGGGGTTCAACGCCAAGCAGAACCACTGGGGGCTTAGTGCGTCTCCTTGAAAGATTCCGCGGCGGATGGGGATCTCGGCCGTTTCTATTTTACTGTCTGGCGTGTTTAGCTGTAACCGGGTTCTCCATTGTTTCATGCTGCTCTGTAGGAATCGGATGATTGAGGGATGCACTTTGTATATGCTGAGTATTTCAAGGAGCCACGAGTGTGGGGCGGTGAAGAGCCTTCTTGTGTCTATAGTAACTGTGCGGTGTTGGTTTGGCTTTTGTTGTTCAGGATAGCAGGTCGATGGTAGCTGCTCTTTACCTCCAGAGTCCTTTACTGCTGGCATACCTTTTGTTGCCTGCTTCGTCATTAGTTTTGCTTTCGCTGTGCCGGCTTATTTTTTCAGAGATGCACCCCGTGAGTATCTTGTACAGGGTGTTAAGGCACGTAATGGGTCGGTATTTCTGTGGGAGGTTAACACCGAGAGGGTTTTCAACTGTCATATTAATTAGTAAGGCGGTTGTATTCTGTGCATTCTTTTTTTTTTTTTCAAGAGCAATATCATCAATTTTTTCGTTTAGTCATTTAAAGCCACATTGCCTTGGATTCTGGGGCCACGTCCTTCTCCCGGTGGATGCGTCACTGCGTTAAAATGTACTACTTTCTTCATCTTGTATCGCTTGTTTTTTGAAATAGTAAACGATGGATTACATTATTCTACAGAGATAATTTGCATTTTTTTTCTTGTTGTTAAATAGGATGAGCATGTTGTATATGAGTAATTAATGTACATGTGTGTTTGAAAGATATGAACTATGCTTATACGTTTTATTCAGATTGATATTAAATTATAGAAAATTTGTGCAGGAAATTATAACTTCTTGATATTTATTATGACTTTAGTTGCAAAGAACGTTAGCGAAATTGAATATTTGTTGCTTACAAAAACAGGTGTCTCAAAAATATCAACAAAAAAAAGTCATGTAATTTTTTATTTTGATCAAGTAATACACGTTAAATTTAACTACAACAATATGTAGAAAAAACGCGATTATTAGTTACTGCGTTTGCCGCAAAATATAACTCACTCTACTCTTACAAGTTCAGGTGAGATAATGATAAGAGAAAGCCGGTTTTCAACATCTTTCCGGAAATATCGCCAATGATTTCGCCAAATTGCTAAGAAGTTTTTTGATCGATATCAATAACAGAGGCGATGATCAGAATTGCAAAATTACACTTAATAATGTTTTATCCGAAAAATCCTGAAACATGTATTCAATATATTTAAAAGATGCATATAATGCGTCGAAACTTAATTTTTAGCTCTAAATTTTAACCGAGATAAAGCCGTTTGAAATCTTTGAAAATGCCTCTAATTTTGCACTTTTTTGACTCCTGGCATCTATATTGAGGTTCACTATGAAAAACGCTCGAATATGTGTCTAACATTTTTTTGAGAGCTTTCAAATGAGACAACTCCCATTAAAATCGGCGTCGTCCAGCTCTGGGCCCTTCCCTTGTCAGAATAGTGTAGGAATTGCTTTGATTTTATGGTTTTGATGCAGGGTTGGCTTTCTGCCGGCAGAAACTTATTTTTGCTATGCCAGTGGCAAAAACCAGTTATAACCGGCAGAAAGTGGGAGAAACTGGCAGAAACTAATAACAGTGCTTAAAGCAGTATTAGTAAATGAAAATTGCAAATATATATTTTAATTACAATAATTTAGCATATTATGAAGCTTTATATTAATTATTTAATAATTAAAATAAAAAATAATTAAAAGTAAATCAAAGATTTGTTACATAAATCATCTTTCCAAGGCTCTATTATTTAACATATTAGGCCTATTTGGTCTTATTTATCTTCTTTACCTCATTACACCTTTGGGTTAAAACAGGACACCCAGCTGACTTTTCACAAGAAACTAGGAAAATAAGGGCAACTTTTTATGAAAAAAAGGACTAAAAAGGAAAACTTGTTTTTCAAAAAAAAAGGACCAATAAGAATCTAATACAGTCGAGCCCGGTTATCTGAAACAATTAGGGACTGGGGTTGTTCGGATACCTGGTTTTTCGGATAACCGATCATTTACGAAAAAAAAATTGTTCCACTGCCATAGGAACAATATGAAACAAAGAAAGAGTGACATTAAACACAAAACTTTTATATATTTTGTATCACACGTTTTACAAATACATACCTTACATAAAGAAGTGCATGAAAGTAGTCCTACAATTTAGGAAAAGAAGCCCGAAAATTTTCTATTACTGTAGAGCTGAGACTCTTTGTTTTGTTTTTTTGCCGCTAAATCTCGCACACGTTTTAAAGACAGAATTGGACAGCATCACATCCTTCTTGTTCTAATCACTTCATAGTCGTCTCAAGGCAGTGGAAAGCTTCCTCACTAGATGGTCCTTTTTCAGCATGGTCGTCGTCGCTATGCTCTTCCTCATCATCGAAAGTCTCTTAGTCGTCAATGACACTGGCAATAATTTCATCGTCCATCAATACTTGATAGCCAGAGTCATGGACATAACATTTTAGCCAGTCTCGAATGTTTTACTGGTCGCATTCTTCAAATCCTGAAGGCTCTTTAATCAGCCCATCCATTTCTGATACAAATTGGCTGTTTGGTGGCTCTTCAGGTGCAGTGATAGATTCATCTGATGGAAGGAGCTTATTCCAAGTCTTTGATAGTGTAGTGTAAGTTAGCTTCAGCTGCCATGTACACAGTATCCTTCAAGTTAATTTCGGTGTACACTTGCTGGATTGTTTTTTCATATTCCCGCCACTAGCGGAAATACGTGAAGCGCAAATTTGAATTTGCCTACTGGAATGGTTTCGGTTAACCGATGTTTCGGTTGATCGGTATTCGGATAATCGATGCTCATACCTGATGGGTAAACACTTTTTTAAATAATTATCACTCAGAATGTAAAGAGTTCCTCGTATCCCCTCTTTCAGAGTTTTAAACATTAGTCTTTTTGAAAGCAATAAAAACTATATTTTATACTACATCGCCCCCACTTGAAAAAACCAGTTCTAATGAGCAAGAAAGGAACTTGGAAAAATTATCAACAGTGCTGATATTACTCAAAGCAGAACCAAAATATTTATTATGCAACCTTAATAACTGCTTAAATTCGAAATAAAAATAAAATCCAATTCATTAAATTATGATATACAGTGTGATTATAATTAAAGTCCCACTTCAAAAGGTTGTAAAAAAAAAAAAAGAACCCCTGGTGAAAATAATCTCTAATTTGACCTGAATATAAGTGAAGGAATACGAATTTGTCTAGCGAAAGAAAAAGGTTAGAAATTTTATCAATAGATGGAGCTGTACTGGTCCTAATACAGTAGAACATCAATTATCCGAATACCGATCAACCGAAACATCGGTTAACCGAAAGCGTTCCAGTAGGCAAATTCAAATTTGCGCTTCACGTATTTCCGCTAGTGGCGGGAACATGAAAAAACAGTTCAGCGAGTGTACACCGAAATTTACTTGAAGGATGCTGTGTACATGGCAGCAGAAGCTTGGGTTACTGTCAAGGACACTACACTAACAAAACTTGGGTTAAGCTCCTTCCATCAGATGAGTCTAGCATTGCAGCTGAAAAGCAACCAAACAGCCAATTTGTATCAGAACTGGCTGGGCTGACGACTAAAGAAACTTCAGGATTTTAAGAATGCGACCAGGAAAACATTTAAGACTGGCTCGAATGTGATGTCGATGACCCTGGCTATCAAGTATTGACCGACGATGAAATCATTGCCAGTATCATGGAAGACCCAAACCCTTGCGACGACGACTGTACTGAAAAAGGACCGTTCAGTGAAGAAGCTTTTCAATGCCTTGAGACGGCTATGAAGTGGTTAGAACAAGAAAAATATGATGCTGTCCAACTGGTGTCTTTATAACATGTTGGGCAGCGAAAAATAAAAAAAAAAAAAAAAAAGATCAGCTCTGCAGCAAAAGAAAATTTTAGGTTTTTTTCCTAAACTGTAGGCCTACTTTATGTAAGATACGTATTTGTAAGATGTATAATAAAAAATATATAAAAGTTTTGTGTTTAATATCACTGTTTCTTTGTTTCATATTGCTCCTATAGCAGTGGAACAATTTTTTTTCGTAAATGAACGGTTATCCGAAAAATCAGTTATCTGTATACCCCCAGTCCCCAATTGTTTCGGATAACTGATGCTTTATTTTACGTACGTGGCTTCGGTCACAACTCACAATGGAATCCCAATACCGCCATTGTGTGAGTTCTAGGTTAAACCAACTGGTTAATGTGTATGACTGTTACGGTTTTTTACTGAGAAATTCAATGAATTAAAAAATGACTTGCAAGTCATTCAGCTGTTATGGCACTCTTTATTCAAAGTCCATTCACCACGACAAGGTGGTGGCACATCGGATAGAAAAAAGAATCGGTTTTTAATTGTACCTGGGCCAAAAACCGTATAAAAAGTAAACAGTGATTCGGTTTTTAATTATCCCTAGGCCAAATACCGTACAAAAAGCAAATAGGGATTTGGTTTGTAATTGTCCCTAGACTTACTCAAGAAATGTTCAGTATTCTATCTACTGTTTCCTTCCACGAGTTGAAAGAGTAAAACAGCATATTCCAAAACAGCTCGAAGTGTATCAGTGGTGATGTAAATAAGTTGCCTAATGCTTGTCTTTAATTCCGCTAAGTTCGCAATCGGACCACTGTACACAACATTTTCATGTAACCCCAAAGCCAGAAGTCACAAGGATTACGGTCAAGTGATCGTGCCGGCCAGGCTGTTGGAAAATGATGGTTAATAATTCTGTCATTTCCGAAATGGATATTCAGCAGCTGCTTCACTCGTCTTACAATGTGCGGAGGTTAACCATAAAAAAAATTGTGCTACCCACACATGTACGCTGTTAAAGTGCTGGAATGATTTGGTTGCGCAAAAGAGATTCATATTGGTCGCCATTGACGGTATAGGTAACAAGATCCATCTCCTCAAACAAGAACGGCCCAACGATAAACACTGACCTAAACCCCCACCACATAGTGACCTTTGCAGAATGAAGAGGTAAGCGTTGCTGTTCGAACGGATTGTCCGTTTCCCATATTCTGCAATTTTGAATATATTGACAGAACCTTGGAAATGGACTTCGTCTCTCCACAAAATGTTCCATGGCTATGCACTGTCCATTTACATCCGAACAAGAAATTATAGGGCGAAAGTTTGTCATATTAGACGGTAAGCAGGAAGCAACTCCGGAACGTGGGTAATTTTGAATGGATAGCACTGCAGGATGTTTCGTAAAATTTTACGAACCGTGTTGAGAGGGATGTCTAAAGATCGGGTAATTCCCGTTTCACTGCACGTTCCCACGGTAATGCTAGACTCTTCCTGCAATGCTGCAGCCACACCTTCCACTGACATCAAATCAATTGCTTTCCACCCTCTGTCAGATTTCACGTCAAATGAACCGGTCTCTTTGAATTTACGAATAACCTTCTGCAGATCCTTGACAGACATCGAATCAGAGCTTTTCCTAAAAATTCCAATTCTACATTTAATATTTTTCTGCTCCAAAACCATAGTTTTGGTGCAGAAAAATATCGAATTGGAGCAATCATTTTCATAAATACTAAAAGCGACAAAGTCTTAATATTTAAGTTATTCTTATTCTTTATTTAGAGATTTACGAAATATATAGTAAACCAAAAATCAACTTAAGAGTGATTCACTATCTAGGAAGAACGATTAATTTTATTATGTAACAGTCTTTAACAAATAAACACTGCCATGTTACTTCCGAATGTTCAGCTATATTTCTGTCTTCTGAATACAAAACAACTTCATACACACTGTTTTTTTACAGGTTTCGTGTGATACTTCTGTCAACCAGTCTTATTTTTTTGTAGTGATAATGTTCGAGTTGTTTTTTATTTCGATTCTCTAACAGTACAGTACCACAACTACGCATCCAAGAATGACGTCTTCCAATGAAGTCCATCGTTTATAGTACATTCAACTTTACTAAATCGATCTTCACGAAGCAACCCTTATATTAAGGCAAGAGTTTGTGCGATCAAAATCGCAGACATACTAAAATCTCTTTTCAAATTTGTTATATATTTGTAAACATTTTCTCCTAAGCAATATATGGGCTTCATAATTTTATATCAATTACGCTGGGTTGGTGCAGCCAGAAAATTTTGGAAGTTTAGGTCAAAAGTATAAGAAGTTTTTAAATGTTATGAACGCCGTCGAGCAGAGTTCAGGAAAGGTCATATGACATGTGTCCCCCATCAGCAAGGAAAATCAGAAAAAAAAATGAAATAAGAGAGACGCACTTTCTCAAAGAAAATGGATAAAGGGCGATACAACAATTTCGACTACATCAAGCTGAATGCAACCTACTTCTTCACCCTCTGTATCTAATGACATCCATATTTTAGATTTCCTAAAAGTGTTTTTGAATGAAGAAATTACTGACAAGATTTAGGTTTTACTTCAAAATATGCTATACAGAAAAATTGTCCTTCCTTTCTCTTTTCTCTTGAAGATATGTACATCTTTATCTCAGTTCTATTCCTTAGTGGGTATGTTCCACTTCCACGTAGACGTATGTTTTGGGAAAATTCGAACGATGTTCAGAATGAATTGGTTCCGAATTCTATCTGACAGAATCGTTTTGAAGAAATTATCAGATATCTACGTGTCTGTGATAATGAAAAGCTTCCATCCGGCGATAAGATGAGTAAAATTCGTCCATTTATACAAGATCTAAATAAATTGTTCTTGGGAAAGTCTCCACGAGGATAGAATATATCAGTTGATGAAGCAATGGTGCCCTATTTGGGGAGATATGGGCATAAGCAATTTATACGAGGAAAACGTATACTTTTGGATTCAAAGCTTTCATGGCTGCACAACAAAAAGGCCGTTCCGGAGAGAAGCCACTCGTGCTTTACTTCAAATCTATGACATAGCACCAAAAGCCACGGGTCTCATGAAAACAAAACCGCATGGCCCATCTCATACAAATCACGGTGGGCATTTATTACATCAGGAAATCCAAGGTTCAGATGTGGTGTATGTAAAAGTAAAACCATAAAAGCCTGCCAAAAATGTAATATTCCTTTGCGTGACAATTGCTTTGCAAAATTTCATGAATAGATGTAAAAAATTGTAATACACGTTTCACAAACGATCGTATGTTTTATATCATTATTTGTATCATAATTTACAGTACAAAATCATTTCAAAACACTTTTCTATGTATTATATGTTGATATAATTGTCAATACATTATTTTCTAACTTCCATGCATTGAGAAGGGCTCCCATGCCAGATTTCTATGTTAAACTAATGGGATTCGTACAAAAACTGATATTTGTCATAACTTTGATCCAGATATATTAAATATGGCAATTAATTCGATTTTGCAAAAAAAAAAAGTTTCTTGGCATAAGCTAATTAAATTAATCAAATAATTGAGAGAATTAATTAAATTAATTAAATAACTGAGCAATCAGAGGGTTGAGGAAACCAGGCATAAGTACGAAAAAAGTAAAACAATATTTTTATACAATAACGAAAGGATATATACAGTGTGAGAAAGTGTGCACTTTTTTTTTATTATATATATATGATCCTGGGTGTTTATGCATTATTTATTTATTTATTTATTTTAAAAAGGATAATTTTCAAATTTCATCTTAATCACTGTGTCTTTGCCTTTGCATGATTGTGATGCTTTTACGTGCTATTCTCTTGTGAAGTGGAGAATTCCAGTAAATTATTAATTTTTAAGTTATTAAACATTATCATACAGATGCTCTTTCTCTCGAATGAACAGGATTCTAGCGTTTTAGCTTCACCCTCAAGGTTGCAGTGGGGAAATGGAAAATATCTTAACGACGATATCTTAATCTATCTTATATCTTAACAACGATATCCGATATAACGATAAATCCCTCTACAACGATAATTTTTCTCAGTCCGTATAATAGTGTTGTAGAGAGGTTTTACTGTATAATGAACCATCCCTATAACAATAATCTCTCTACAACGATAATTTTTCTCGGTCCGTATAATATTGTTATAGAGAGGTGTTACTGTATATGCATAATTTAAATAATACATTTTTCTGCCAAATTTCACCCAAAATATTTACTGATGATAGCAATATTAAAGATATTTAAATATAAAAATTAAAATAGAAATTATGGAACAATAAGAAATTTTAAAAATTGTGAAAAAATCCTACAATTCGCGACATCGTGGAAAAAATCCTACAATTCGCGAAATCGTGGGAAAAAACCTAAAATTCGTGAAAAAGTCATGAAAATTCACGCCCTGATAAGGTACCTTTAAATTCTCCTCAAATATTATTTATGGAAAGCTTCCATATCTAGGCATGTAGTAAGAAAGGAGTTTCGCGCAAGCTAAAAAAGTTTGAGAACCACTGCATCAGTGCATCGTTGTTGTTTATATACTCCATTTACACTTCATATCGAATGCCGTCTTAAAAATCCTTATCTAACATAGATTTAGATATAGACATTTAACATTGCTTTATACACACATCCGCTTAGTTTGCAAATGTCTGTATCTTCGATCGAAATAACAAATATACATGAACTTTTAAAAAAATTCTTTGTGAAAGGACGGATGGAGAGAGAGTGAGAGAGGCCGCCCTTTATTAACGAAATATGTAATATTAAATTGAAATAATATTTATTCGGCTTTCACGACAACACGTCTTGCCTACTTTACACAATCAGCTCATATTCAAAATGATGCATGAACGTATATTCAGTTTGATGAATCGAAAATGGGGTGAGATAACTGTTGTCTACCTGCCCCCCATTAGTAAGGGTGATAATTCAAAGCAACAGCATTGTTTAAAAAGATACGTAATTATTATTATTATCAAAATGTATTTGCACAAAGAACATAAATTCAATTATGAAACTGTTTATATTTCTGTAACTATATAACAGTTTTATATAAAGGAAAAATTCTCAAATGTTATGTTACAAAATCTAATCGTTTTCAA
>QLNU02007880.1:0-12092 GCA_006491805.2 Dysdera silvatica | reverse complement strand
GAAGCAAAAAAACCCGAACGTGGTTATCAGCATAAATGCTGGTGGATTTGAACATAAAATTGATGTTATACAAGGTCACCATGACAAAAACTGAGATATTAGGGTAAATATATAAATACAGGAAAGTAATATCTTGTTTTGGGATTCATTAAACCCACCTTTTTGACACTGTTCCATTTGTCTGGCCTGTACTCTTGATATCTTGAGAGTTGTTTCATCATTGCTGGTCGATAATTTTTTCATGGAAATCTGGAAAATTCATTTAGCGGTCATAGAAGGAAATCTGGAATAGCAAGAAAATATATTAAAAACTGTGTGTAATAAGTGTAACACTGATATAGTAAACTTAAACCGAAATTTTGTGTGGAAATTAACCGATACCCACCTTTTGCTTGAACTGTTTTCTTTATCTTGACAACTTGATACATCATTGTTAGGCCGATTTTTTGCAGATGAAAATTGCAGAAATCACGGAGTAGTCATAGAGAAAACGTAGAGTTTTGTGGAATTCTTTTTTTAAGAACTTAACTAAATAAATCTGAGTCTAACATTGTCAGAAAAAGATAAATCAAAATTTCAAAACAGTACTGCAAATAACATTGTCGCTAAAGGAATGAGCATTTAATAGTAGGACTTCCCCACTGCAGGTCATATATAGGGCCATTCTTTTTGTCTTGTCTGTGTAAATGATCTTCACAACTCGATGCCTGAGTGGCTACTTTGCCTTTGGTTTAGTGCACATTATCTGGGAAGAAACAAAAACCCGGAAGTGGTTATCTTGAAATGGAAATCTTGAAAACTCAAGTACGGTCATGGAAAAAAACCTGAAATAGGATGGAAATGAATTAAAAACTTTGTGGAATAAGTGTAAAACTGATATACTAGAATTAAACCGAAATTTTGTGTAGAAATTAAGTGATACCCACCTTTTGCGTGAACTGTATTCTGGATCTTGACAACTTGATGCATCAATGATAGGCCGATCTTTTGCAGATGAAAATTGTAGAATTCGCGGAATAATCATAGAGCAAACATAGTGTTTTGTGGAATTATTTTATTAGGAAATTAACTGAATAAATTTGTGTCTAACTTTATTAAAAAAAGCAGAATCAAAATTTCAAAACAGTACTGCAAATAACGTTATCGCTAGATGAATTATCATTTAATAGTGGAATGTGTAAATTAGCAGATCATATGTAGGGCCATTCTTTTTGTTTTGTCTGTGTAAATGATCTTTACGACTTGGTGTTCGATCGTCCCCTTTGCCTTTGGTTTAGTGCACATCATCTGCAAAGAAGCAAAAAACCCCGAAAGTGGTTATCAGCATGAATGCTCTTGGATTTGAACATAAAATTGATGTTATTCAAGGTCACCATGACAAAAACTGAGATATTAAGGTAAATATATAAATACAGGATAGTAATATCTTGTTTTGGGAGTAATTAAACCCACCTTTTTGACACCGTTCCATTTGTCTGGCCTGTACTCTTGGTATCTTGAGAATTGTTTCATCATTACTGCTCGATAATTTTTTCATGGAAATCTTGAAAATTCATTTAGCGGTCATAGAAGGAAATCTGGAATAGCAAGAAAATATATTAAAAACTGTGTGTAATAAGTGTAACACTGATATAGTAAACTTAAACCGAAATTTTGTGTGGAAATTAACCGATACCCACCTTTTGCATGAACTGCTTTCTTTATCTTGACAACTTGATACATCATTGTTAGGCCGATTTTTTGCAGACGAAGATTGCAGAGTTCGCGGAATAGTCATAGAGAAAACGTGAAGTTTTGTGGAATTCTTTTTTTAAGAACTTAACTAAATTAATCTGAGTCTAACATTGTCAGAAAAAGATAAATCAAAATTTCAAAACAGTACTGCAAATAACATTGTCGCTAAAGGAATGAGCATTTAATAGTAGGACTTCCCCACTGCAGGTCATATATAGGGCCATTCTTTTTGTCTTGTCTGTGTAAATGATCTTCACAACTCGATGCTGAGTGGCTCACTTTGCCTTTGGTTTAGTGCACATTATCTGCAAGAAACAAAAACCCGGAAGTGGTTATCTTGAAAACTCAAGTACGGTCATGGAAAAAAACCTGAAATAGGATGGAAATGAATTAAAAACTTTATGAAATAAGTGTAAAACTGATATACTAGAATTAAATCGACATTTTGTGTAGAAATTAAGTGATACCCACCTTTTGCGTGAACTGTATTCTGGATCTTGACAACTTGATGCATCATTGATAGGCCGATCTTTTGCAGATGAAAATTGTAGAATTCGCGGAATAATCATACAGCAAACATAGTGTTTTGTGGAATTATTTTATTAGGAAATTAACTGAATAAATTTGTGTCTAACTTTATTAAAAAAAGCAGAATCAAAATTTCAAAACAGTACTGCAAATAACGTTATCGCTAGATGAATTATCATTTAATAGTGGAATGTGTAAATTAGCAGATCATATGTAGGGCCGTTCTTTTTGTTTTGTCTGTGTAAATGATCTTTACGACTTGGTGTTCGATCGTCCCCTTTGCCTTTGGTTTAGTGCACATCATCTGCAAAGAAGCAAAAAATCCCGAAAGTGGTTATCAGCATAAATGCTGGTGGATTTGAACATAAAATTGATGTTATTCAAGGTCACCATGACAAAAACTGAGATATTAAGGTAAATATATAAATACAGGATAGTAATATCTTGTTTTGGGATTAATTAAACCCACCTTTTTGACACCGTTCCATTTGTCTGGCCTGTACTCTTGGTATCTTGAGAATTGTTTCATCATTACTGCTCGATAATTTTTTCATGGAAATCTTGAAAATTCATTTAGCGGTCATAGAAGGAAATCTGGAATAGCAAGAAAATATATTAAAAACTGTGTGTAATAAGTGTAACACTGATATAGTAAACTTAAACCGAAATTTTGTGTGGAAATTAACCGATACCCACCTTTTGCATGAACTGCTTTCTTTATCTTGACAACTTGATACATCATTGTTAGGCCGATTTTTTGCAGACGAAAATTGCAGAATTCGCGGAATAGTCATAGAGAAAACGTGAAGTTTTGTGGAATTCTTTTTTTAAGAACTTAACTAAATAAATCTGAGTCTAACATTGTCAGAAAAAGATAAATCAAATTTCAAAACAGTACTGCAAATAACATTGTCGCTAAAGGAATGAGCATTTAATAGTAGGACTTCCCCACTGCAGGTCATATATAGGGCCATTCTTTTTGTCTTGTCTGCGTAAATGATCTTCACAACTCGATGCTTGAGTGGTCACTTTGACTTTGGTTTAGTGTACATCATCTGCGAAGAAACAAAAACCCGGAAGTGGTTATCTTGAAATGGAAATCTTGAAAACTCAAGTACGGTCATGGAAAAAAACCTGAAATAGGATGGAAATGAATTAAAAACTTTGTGGAATAAGTGTAAAACTGATATACTAGAATTAAACCGAAATTTTGTGTAGAAATTAAGTGATACCAACCTTTTACGTGAACTGTATTCTGGATCTTGACAACTTGATGCATCATTGCTAGGCCGATGTTTTGCAGATGAAAATTGTAGAATTCGCGGAATAATCATACAGCAAACATAGTGTTTTGTGGATTTATTTTATTAGGAAATTAACGGAATAAATTTGTGTCTAACTTTATTAAAAAAAGCGGAATCAAAATTTCAAAACAGTACTGCAAATAACGTTATCGCTAGGTGAATAATCATTTAATAGTAGAATATGTGAATTGGCAGATCATATGTAGGGCCATTCTTTTCATTTTGTCTGTGTAAATGATCTTTACAATTTGGTGTTCGATCGCCCCCTTTGCTCTTGGTTTAGTGCACAGCTTCTGCAAGGAAGCAAAAAACCCCGAAAGTGGTTATCAGCATAAATGTTGGTGGATTTGAACATAAAATTGATGTTATACAAGGTCACCATGACAAAAACTGAGATATTAGGGTAAATATATAAATACAGGAAAGTAATATCTTGTTTTGGGATTCATTAAGCCCACCTTTTTGACACTGTTCCATTTGTCTGGCCTGTACTCTTGATATATTGACAATTGTTTCATCATTGCTGGTCGATAATTTTTTCATGGAAATCTGGAAAATTCATTTAGCGGTCATAGAAGGAAATCTGGAATAGCAAGAAAATATATTAAAAACTGTGTGTAATAAGTGTAACACTGATATAGTAAACTTAAACCGAAATTTTTTGTGGAAATTAGCCGATACCCACCTTTTGCATGAACTGCTTTCTTTATCTTGACAACTTGATACATCATTGTTAGGCCGATTTTTTGCAGACGACAATTGCAGAGTTCGCGGAATAGTCATAGAGAAAACGTGAAGGTTTGTGGAATTCTTTTTTTAAGAACTTGACTAAATAAATCTGAGTCTAACATTGTCAGAAAAAGATAAATCAAAATTTCAAAACAGTACTGCAAATAACATTGTCGCCAAAGAAATGAGCATTTAATAGTAGGACTTTCCCACTGCAAGTCATATATAGGGCCATTCTTTTTGTCTTGTCTGTGTAAATGATCTTCACAACTCGATGCCTGAGTGGCTACTTTCCCTTTGGTTTAGAGCACATTATCTGGGAAGAAACAAAAACCCAGAAGTGGTTATCTTGAAATGGAAATTTTGAAAACTCAAGTACGGTCATGGAAAAAAACCTGAAATAGGACGGAAATGAATTAAAAACTTTGTGGAATAAGTGTAAAACTGATATACTAGAATTAAACCGAAATTTTGTGTAGAAATTAAGTGATACCAACCTTTTGCGTGAACTGTATTCTGGATCTTGACAACTTGATACATCATTGTTGGGCCGATTTTTTGCATACGAAAATTGCAGAATTCGTGGAATAGTCATACAGAAAAGGTAGGGTTTTGTGGAATTATTTTATTAGGAAATTAACTGAATAAATTTGTGTCTAACTTTATTAAAAAAAGCAGAATCAAAATTTCAAAACAGTACTGCAAATAACGTTATCGCTAGATGAATTATCATTTAATAGTGGAATGTGTAAATTAGCAGATCATATGTAGGGCCATTCTTTTTGTTTTGTCTGTGTAAATGATCTTTACGACTTGGTGTTCGATCGTCCCCTTTGCCTTTGGTTTAGTGCACATCATCTGCAAAGAAGCAAAAAAAGAAGCAAAACCGAGGTGGTTTATCCTTGAATGCTGGTGGATTTAAAAAATAAAGTGTTATACAAGGTCACCATGACAAAACTGAGATAAGGGTAAATATCTAAATACGGGAAAGTAATGTCTTGTTTTAGGATTCATTAAACCCCACCTTTTGACACCGTTCCATTTGTCTGGCCAGTACTGTAGATATCTTGAGGAATTGTTTACCATTGCTGATGCGATAATTTTTTTCATGGAAATCTTGAAAATTCATTTAGCGGTCATAGAAGGAAACCTGGAATAGCAAGAAAATATATTAAAAACTGTGTTTAATAAGTGTAACACTGATATAGTAAACTTAAACCGAAATTTTGTGTGGAAATTAACCGATACCCACCTTTTGCATGAACTGTTTTCTTTATCTTGACAACTTGATACATCATTGTTAGGCCGATTTTTTGCAGACGAAAATTGCAGAGTTCGCGGAACAGTCATAGAGAAAACGTGAAGTTTTGTGGAATTCTTTTTTTAAGAACTTAACTAAATAAATCTGAGTCTAACATTGTCAGAAAAAGATAAATCAAAATTTCAAAACAGTACTGCAAATAACATTGTCGCTAAAGGAATGTGCATTTAATAGTAGGACTTTCCCACTTCAGGTCATATATACGGCCATTCTTTTTGTCTTGTCTGTGTAAATGATCTTCACAACTCGATTTATGAGTGGCCACTTTGCATTTGGTTTAGTGCACATTATCTGCAGAGAAACAAAAACCCGGAAGTGGTTATCTTGAAATGGAAATCTTGAAAACTCAAGTACGGTCATGGAAAAAAACCTGAAATAGGAGGAAATGAATTAAAAACTTTATGAAGTAAGTGTAAAACTGATATACTAGAATTAAACCAAAATTTTGTGTAGAAATTAAGTGATACCCACCTTTTGCGTGAACTGTATTCTGGATCTTGACAACTTGATACATCATTGTTAGGCCGATTTTTTGCATACGAAAATTGCAGAATTCGCGGAATAGTCATACAGAAAACGTAGGTTTTGTGGAATTATTTTATTAGGAAATTAACTGAATAAATTTGTGTCTAACTTTATTAAAAAAAGCTGAATCAAAATTTCAAAACAGTACTGCAAATAACGTTATCGCTAGATGAATTATCATTTAATAGTGGAATGTGTAAATTAGCAGATCATATGTAGGGCCGTTCTTTTTGTTTTGTCTGTGTAAATGATCTTTACGACTTGGTGTTCGATCGTCCCCTTTGCCTTTGGTTTAGTGCACATCATCTGCAAAGAAGCAAAAAATCCCGAAAGTGGTTATCAGCATAAATGCTGGTGGATTTGAACATAAAATTGATGTTATTCAAGGTCACCATGACAAAAACTGATATATTAAGGTAAATATATAAATACAGGATAGTAATATCTTGTTTTGCGATTAATTAAACCCACCTTTTTGGCACCGTTCCATTTGTCTGGCCTGTACTCTTGGTATCTTGAGAATTGTTTCATCATTACTGCTCGATAATTTTTTCATGGAAATCTTGAAAATTCATTTAGCGGTCATAGAAGGAAATCTGGAATAGCAAGAAAATATATTAAAAACTGTGTGTAATAAGTGTAACACTGATATAGTAAACTTAAACCGAAATTTTGTGTGGAAATTAACCGATACCCACCTTTTGCATGAACTGCTTTCTTTATCTTGACAACTTGATACATCATTGTTAGGCCGATTTTTTGCAGACGAAAATTGCAGAATTCGCGGAATAGTCATAGAGAAAACGTGAAGTTTTGTGGAATTCTTTTTTTAAGAACTTAACTAAATAAATCTGAGTCTAACATTGTCAGAAAAAGATAAATCAAAATTTCAAAACAGTACTGCAAATAACATTGTCGCTAAAGAAATGAGCATTTAATAGTAGGACTTTCCCACTGCAAGTCATATATAGGGCCATTCTTTTTGTCTTGTCTGTGTAAATGATCTTCACAACTCGATGCCTGAGTGGCTACTTTGCCTTTGGTTTAGTGCACATTATCTGGGAAGAAACAAAAACCCGGAAGTGGTTATCTTGAAATGGAAATCTTGAAAACTCAAGTACGGTCATGGAAAAAAACCTGAAATAGGACGGAAATGAATTAAAAACTTTGTGGAATAAGTGTAAAACTGATATACTAGAATTAAACCGAAATTTTGTGTAGAAATTAAGTGATACCAACCTTTTACGTGAACTGTATTCTGGATCTTGACAACTTGATACATCATTGTTAGGCCGATTTTTTGCATACGAAAATTGCAGAATTCGCGGAATAGTCATACAGAAAAGGTAGGGTTTTGTGGAATTATTTTATTAGGAAATTAACTGAATAAATTTGTGTCTAACTTTATTAAAAAAAGCTGAATCAAAATTTCAAAACAGTACTGCAAATAACGTTATCACTAGATGAATTATCATTTAATAGTGGAATAACTAGATTAGCAGATCATATGTAGGGCCGTTCTTTTTGTTTTGTCTGTGTAAATGATCTTTACGACTTGGTGTTCGATCGTCCCCTTTGCCTTTGGTTTAGTGCACATCATCTGCAAAGAAGCAAAAAAACCCCGAAAGTGGTTATCAGCATGAATGCTCTTGGATTTGAACATAAAATTGATGTTATTCAAGGTCACCATGACAAAAACTGAGATATTAAGGTAAATATATAAATACAGGATAGTAATATCTTGTTTTGGGAGTAATTAAACCCACCTTTTTGACACCGTTCCATTTGTCTGGCCTGTACTCTTGGTATCTTGAGAATTGTTTCATCATTACTGCTCGATAATTTTTTCATGGAAATCTTGAAAATTCATTTAGCGGTCATAGAAGGAAATCTGGAATAGCAAGAAAATATATTAAAAACTGTGTGTAATAAGTGTAACACTGATATAGTAAACTTAAACCGAAATTTTGTGTGGAAATTAACCGATACCCACCTTTTGCATGAACTGCTTTCTTTATCTTGACAACTTGATACATCATTGTTAGGCCGATTTTTTGCAGACGAAAATTGCAGAGTTCGCGGAATAGTCATAGAGAAAACGTGAAGTTTTGTGGAATTCTTTTTTTAAGAACTTAACTAAATAAATCTGAGTCTAACATTGTCAGAAAAAGATAAATCAAAATTTCAAAACAGTACTGCAAATAACATTGTCGCCAAAGAAATGAGCATTTAATAGTAGGACTTTCCCACTGCAAGTCATATATAGGGCCATTCTTTTTGTCTTGGCTGTGTAAATGATCTTCACAACTCGATGCCTGAGTGGCTACTTTCCCTTTGGTTTAGAGCACATTATCTGGGAAGAAACAAAAACCCGGAAGTGGTTATCTTGAAATGGAAATCTTGAAAACTCAAGTAAGGTCATGGAAAAAAACCTGAAATAGGACGGAAATGAATTAAAAACTTTGTGGAATAAGTGTAAAACTGATATACTAGAATTAAACCGGGGGTACATTGTAGAAATTAGAGTGATACCCACCTTTTGCTTGAACCGTACATTCTGGATCTCTTACGACAACTTGATGCATCATTTGCTAGGCCGATGTTTTATGAAATTAAAATTTGTAGAGATGTGAGATAATATTACAGCAAATACTTATAGAATTTTGGGGAATTATTTTTTACACAGAATTAACTGAATAAATTTATTGTCTAGCACATTAAAAAAAGCAGAATCAAAATTTCAAAACAGTACTGCAAATAACGTTATCGCTAGATGAATTATCATTTAATAGTGGAATGTGTAAATTAGCAGATCATATGTAGGGCCATTCTTTTTGTTTTGTCTGTGTAAATGATCTTTACGACTTGGTGTTCGATCGTCCCCTTTGCCTTTGGTTTAGTGCACATCATCTGCAAAGAAGCAAAAAATCCCGAAAGTGGTTATCAGCATAAATGCTGGTGGATTTGAACATAAAATTGATGTTATTCAAGGTCACCATGACAAAAACTGATATATTAAGGTAAATATATAAATACAGGATAGTAATATCTTGTTTTGCGATTAATTAAACCCACCTTTTTGACACCGTTCCATTTGTCTGGCCTGTACTCTTGGTATCTTGAGAATTGTTTCATCATTACTGCTCGATAATTTTTTCATGGAAATCTTGAAAATTCATTTAGCGGTCATAGAAGGAAATCTGGAATAGCAAGAAAATATATTAAAAACTGTGTGTAATAAGTGTAACACTGATATAGTAAACTTAAACCGAAATTTTGTGTGGAAATTAACCGATACCCACCTTTTGCATGAACTGTTTTCTTTATCTTGACAACTTGATACATCATTGTTAGGCCGATTTTTTGCAGACGAAAATTGCAGAAATCACGGAGTAGTCATAGAGAAAACGTAGAGTTTTGTGAAATTCTTTTTTTAAGAACTTAACTAAATAAATCTGAGTCTAACATTGTCAGAAAAAGATAAATCAAACTTTCAAAACAGTACTGCAAATAACATTGTCGCTAAAGGAATGAGCATTTAATAGTAGGACTTTCCCACTTCAGGTCATATATAGGGCCATTCTTTTTTTCTTGTCTGTGTAAATGATCTTCACAACTCGATGCTTGAGTGGCCACTTTGCCTTTGGCTTAGTGCACATTATCTGCGAAGAAACAAAAACCCGGAAGTGGTTATCTTGAAATGGAAATCTTGAAAACTCAAGTACAGTCATGGAAAAAAACCTGAAATAGGACGGAAATGAATTAAAAACTTTGTGGAATAAGTGTAAAACTGATATACTAGAATTAAACCGAAATTTTGTGTAGAAATTAAGTGATACCCACCTTTTGCGTGAACTGTATTCTGGATCTTGACAACTTGATGCATCATTGCTAGGCCGATGTTTTGCAGATGAAAATTGTAGAATTCGCGGAATAATCATACAGCAAACATAGTGTTTTGTGGAATTATTTTATTAGGAAATTAACGGAATAAATTTGTGTCTAACTTTATTAAAAAAAGCGGAATCAAAATTTCAAAACAGTACTGCAAATAACGTTATCGCTAGGTGAATAATCATTTAATAGTAGAATATGTGAATTAGCAGATCATATGTAGGGCCATTCTTTTCATTTTGTCTGTGTAAATGATCTTTACAATTTGGTGTTCGATCGCCCCCTTTGCTCTTGGTTTAGTGCACAGCTTCTGCAAGGAAGCAAAAAACCCCGAAAGTGGTTATCAGCATAAATGTTGGTGGATTTTAACATAAAATTGATGTTATACAAGGTCACCATGACAAAAACTGAGATATTAGGGTAAATATATAAATACAGGAAAGTAATATCTTGTTTTGGGATTCATTAAGCCCACCTTTTTGACACTGTTCCATTTGTCTGGCCTGTACTCTTGATATATTGACAATTGTTTCATCATTGCTGGTCGATAATTTTTTCATGGAAATCTGGAAAATTCATTTAGCGGTCATAGAAGGAAATCTGGAATAGCAAGAAAATATATTAAAAACTGTGTGTAATAAGTGTAACACTGATTTAGTAAACTTAAACCGAAATTTTGTGGAAGAATTAACCGATACCCACCTTTTGCATGAACTGCTTTCTTTATCTTGACAACTTGATACATCAATGTTAGGCCGATTTTTTGCAGACGAAGTTGCAGAGTTCGCGGAATAGTCATAGAGAAAACGTGGAGTTTTGTGGAATTCTTTTTTTAAGAATTTAACTAAATAAATCTGAGTCTAACATTGTCAGAAAAAGATACATCAAAATTTCAAAACAGTACTGCAAATAACATTGTCGCTAAAGAAATGAGCATTTAATAGTAGGACTTTCCCACTGCAAGTCATATATAGGGCCATTCTTTTTGTCTTGTCTGTGTAAATGATCTTCACAACTCGATGCCTGAGTGGCTACTTTGCCTTTGGTTTAGTGCACATTATCTGGGAAGAAACAAAAACCCGGAAGTGGTTATCTTGAAATGGAAATCTTGAAAACTCAAGTACGGTCATGGAAAAAAACCTGAAATAGGATGGAAATGAATTAAAAACTTTGTGGAATAAGTGTAAAACTGATATACTAGAATTAAACCGAAATTTTGTGTAGAAATTAAGTGATACCCACCTTTTGCGTGAACTGTATTCTGGATCTTGACAACTTGATGCATCAATGATAGGCCGATCTTTTGCAGATGAAAATTGTAGAATTCGCGGAATAATCATAGAGCAAACATAGTGTTTTGTGGAATTATTTTATTAGGAAATTAACTGAATAAATTTGTGTCTAACTTTATTAAAAAAAGCAGAATCAAAATTTCAAAACAGTACTGCAAATAACGTTATCGCTAGATGAATTATCATTTAATAGTGGAATGTGTAAATTAGCAGATCATATGTAGGGCCATTCTTTTTGTTTTGTCTGTGTAAATGATCTTTACGACTTGGTGTTCGATCGTCCCCTTTGCCTTTGGTTTAGTGCACATCATCTGCAAAGAAGCAAAAAATCCCGAAAGTGGTTATCAGCATAAATGCTGGTGGATTTGAACATAAAATTGATGTTATTCAAGGTCACCATGACAAAAACTGATATATTAAGGTAAATATATAAATACAGGATAGTAATATCTTGTTTTGGGTGTAATTAAACCCACCTTTTTGGCACCGTTCCATTTGTCTGGCCTGTACTCTTGGTATCTTGAGAATTGTTTCATCATTGCTGGTCGATAATTTTTTCATGGAAATCTTGAAAATTCGTTTACCGGTCATAGAAGGAAACCTGGAATAGCAAGAAAATATATTAAAAACTTTGTGTAATAAATGTAACACTGATATAGTAAACTTAAACCGAAATTTTGTGTGGAAATTAACCGATACCCACCTTTTGCATGAACTGTTTTCTTTATCTTGACAACTTGATACATCATTGTTAGGCCGATTTTT
>QLNU02007877.1:0-26935 GCA_006491805.2 Dysdera silvatica | reverse complement strand
AAAATATCAAATAATTTTCGGTACTCTAATTTCCTCCTTTCTTGATCTTTACCGTATCGTAGCGGTAGGGCGTTTGGTTATTAAGCGAGTAGTTTGGGTTTGATTTCGGTATGCAGTATATACAGATACAGACTTTGTCAACATTTTTCTACAGCTCCGTAGACAAGTGTTTTATTTCCAAGGACAAAAATGTTGGATACCTTGGCAAACAGTAGTTCCTAAGTCAGCACCATATTATCCTATTTTAAACCCTACTTGGCCCCGTTCTTCTCACTTCCATTTCTCTTCCTCCTTTGGGTATTTTATTGTTCTTAAGTCTAAAATTTCTTGGAACTTTTACTTTGCGTTTTTTATTCTACAAATGTATCTATGGGAGGAAAATATTGATTACTTACATTTTTATTTTTGCACCTGATCATTATAATCTTATAATACAAATTTGCGAAAAATTCATTTTATCATTATCATGGTACCATGCATCGCTCTTTGTGATTTTGACGGAACTAGATTTTGTTTTTGAATATTTTAACGTTTATTATTCTAGTGTGCGAGCGATTTTAATAAATAAAGCCATGTAATACTCGGGGAAAATCATTATGTGCATTTTTAATATAGAATGTCAGTAATATCCTAAGCCTTCTACCTAAAAATTAGCTTCATTACTAACTGCGCTACTATCTTTTCATTTCTTTACTGACATTTCCACCATATTCTGATGTACATGAACTCAGAAATAAAGTGTTATCATTAATATTAATTTTAGACACACAATAAAATAAAATAGATGGACAGGTCATCGTTGGATGAGGGATTCGTTATACTAATGGCTACTCCATTGATTGACTAAAATCGAAGACTTTTTTGAGGCTACACAAAATTTCAAGTCTCATTCGAAATAAATAAATTTATACCACAAAATGTTCTCCAAGGTATGATTCTAGAAATCCTGGAGCGTTTAGGAAATAATGTGTTTCATCCAATCCATAATATACGTTTTATAAAGAAAGGAAGAATTATTTAGTTCTTACTGGCGTGTAAACCATAGTAAGTGGATGTGTTAAAATGAAAATGGACAACTTTTAGTGTGTTTTCTTTTTACTTGTAAGTTTATTTTATTCTGGATTAGTTATATACAATAAATTAAAAGAAACATTATCGGCTATACCAATCTAATTATTGGTTATTTGGAAGTGAAAGCTAATTATTGGAGACAATCCTTATTATAACTGATATCTATCTATACTCATGTATAAGGAAACATACGTTTATTTTGGAATAAACAATATGAGAAATCAACTTGCTGTCCCCATTGAAAGGCAGGCATTGCCACTAGAAATTCCTTGGAGATGTGGAAATTTATTTCTAATTTTGTAGATTTAGAATGACGATAGTATCCTGTAATGATAATATTAGAATCCTGATGTGCACTGCCCACTATTTACATTACTAGAAAAATTTTAAAAAACGCATGTTTAATGTTTATAATAGCAAAACTGCATCAACCTAATCAGGATGTCAGATTTACTAATTTAAAAACATACCTTTATTTCCATGCTTTGGAAAATAAAGTTCGGTATTTTATTGCTAATTTTAGTATTAACATTAAATGTTTTTAAAACGAAATGACAATCATTTTCATATTTTTGTTCCAACATGAAAACCATTTTTTATTTAAAGTGACTTCCATCGTAGAGAAGTTTGTTTCACATAAAACTGTTATCATCATACTTTGAGAGAATTCGAAAGTGATTTATATCTGAGTGAGAAGCAAAAAAAAAGCATTTATGGAACAAGGGAAAAAAATTTGGATAATCAATAATCAGAATATAATAAAAGCGATTGTTAGAAGAATATAAGAACAAGAAAAAGTATGTCCAAAATCATATAAATAAGTAATACTTTATTCCTTATTATTATGTACATCAGGAGACCATACAAACGGTTTGCTTGAGAAATGGAAAGAGAGCAGTAGCGATGCTAGTAACGGGGCTCTCTTTCCGGGGGACAGAGCACGGGATTTCACGTATTCGACAGGAAACAAAGATATTGATTCGCGCGTACAGATCCGCAATGTTATAAAGCAATTTACATTCGCTGGTGTATAACATTTACAAAGTTTATGAGCAGAGTCTTGACTCGAAGACGTTACAAATGAAGATTGAAGTCCAAAGGTGGAATCTTTGTGGGCTGCAGAGCAAGAATGTTTTTCCTTGCAGCCAAGGCCGGAAGAAGAAGTAGGAGAAACGAAAACAGTAGAAAAATGTAAATGAATTTTGAGTTGACCGTTGTGGGGGGCAGTTTTAAATGACTTTTAAAGTGAAAGGCATACAAAAGAAAAATAAAAAAGGAAAAGAAGGTGAGGGGGAAGAACAGAAAACTAAAAGGAAAGAGTGGGAAGGCAGAGCATGCTTGATTTAAGTACCAACCAACGATTTTGGCTTTAAACTCTTGAGAAATCTAATTCCAGATTTTAGAACCCGTAACGGAGACACGGTGTATTTTATCAGACTGAACAAAAAACTTTCATCATAACACTGCACCAACAAAACTTTGAATTAAAAGGAACTATGAACTATAGTGGATTATCTACTTCAATCATCAATGACCAGTATAGGTTTTATCATCTGTATAATTTGATTGATATGTGTAATTCATTCTATATGTAAAATTTGTCTATATCATTTTTATAAAATTGCTCCTAAGTTTAAGTTATATTAATTGAAAGTGTTGATATACATGTTGTACAATATTATGAGATTAATTCTAAAAATTCCCCATTTACCCTCTTAAACCCTTAAATGCGTAAAATTCTTCTTTTCTCTTTTTTGTCTCAAGCATGTTACCCTCTTTAATCCCCCTATTCTCACCATTTGCAAGATGCAGCTGGGCTATAGGGCCGTTGAAATAACAGACTAAACATTCCTCTCATTCGTATAAACAGTCCATACCAGCTTGCACCATTTTCTTCTCCACCACTAAGCGAGAGCACTGGACCCCTTTCTGCAACTTCGACCTTTCAAGTCATAAAACTGAACACTTCTCAGAACCAGGGAACAGAAAGATCTAAACAACTTCCACGAAATCCCTGGTCGAGGGAGAAGTTGTAGGACTCACACTGAGTAAATAGACGAACCACCCACAATGTCTCTTACGCCCATAGGGAGCTAATCTCACAAAAGGCACATCTGTCAATAACGTATCAGTAACGACAACCAGTTCTTGGAAATGCTCCCAAGAACACCTCGTATACTTACCATTTTATGGTCAAAAGCTGTCCAGAAAGGCAGCTCGAAGATTAACAAAAGCCAGATGCATGCTTCCCTCCGTGGGAATCGAGCTGGCCAATTGAAAGTTAGGAAAGTTTTACGTCAGCATTCAGTGGCCAATCACCCTTCACAACCATCTTCGATAAGAAGTGGTTTTTTGATCGTTTTGGACAGAGAGAGACGACTGTGTTGTGGGCAGAAAGTGACGAGAGTGTTGTGAGCCATGTAACCAGACGAAAAGAGTTTGGTACCTCATCTAAGTTTAACTATAATAAAAAGGCCCGTTACAAGCTGCTTAAAATATCATTCTACTTACATTTCGCCTTTCCAACTGTAAACAGTGCCTCTGTTAAACCTATATTTAAGATGAAATTAATTATTTCCATATAAAAAAAGAAACATCAATTTTCTATACAAAGTGTCTCTTACCATACAGTGCCTGGTTATCTTTTAATTATTTTCACAAAATGGTTTTTTTTTTTAAAAATGATACTCAAAAATTATGTGTCAATAATAAGGATATAAATTGTTTATTATTTGGTTAAAGTTCTAATTTTGTTTTAAAAGAAGAACAGCAATAAGGTTGTGGTGCCAACAATAAAATTGTCCTTTGTCAAAGGTACAGGTGCCTTTGTTCATGCGGAGGGCCAACGGCTCTAATCTGTTACAAACAGTGTTTTTTTCTTTTTTTTTTAGAAAGAAAAGTAGTACTGTTATACAAAATCGAATTATCTTTTTTTACAAAATTATGTGTTACGCCAAATTAAAATAATAAATTGATGTAACCCTTTTGGAGGGAGGTTTTATAATAAAGTAACTTTATGTTTGGTTCGTTAAACTCGAAAAATCGACTTCCTTTTTTTAAGAAAAATTTAATGTCAAATATCATTCGTTAAATAATTTGAAAAGCATTTTAATAAAGGAAATCAATAAAAGTTCTCTTAATTCAGTGCTTTTTTCAAAAATAAAATGCTTTGATATTTTTGGAAAATTATTCAGTTCAATGTCGTGTATTTCAAGAAAACTAATTTGTACCAAAATGAAAGTTGGTCATAAAGAAAAGTATATATGTAATAATTGAAGAAGAGGAAAAGATTTAATATCGTACAATTTGATGGTTGTAAAACATGGATGTGGGATTTCAATTGCGTACCTAGTTCAATCTGGGAGTTACCAATGTCGTATTTTATCGCATATTTATATATATTGTATCGTATATTATGGGTATACTTTTGTAAGTTGAATTTATTCTATAATACATCCACGCATAATATAATAATACGCAAATTTGACTAATTTTAACCATAAAAACTAATAAAACTCCCTAACACTTAAGTCTAAATTTATTTTTTCAGTAAAAACAAGTTTGTGAGTAATAGCGTATTTTAGAGCGGAAAAGGTGGAGTTTGCGTGTTTTCTGACACTCACATTACTAGAACTCTAAACAACGGTGTGGTTTGTTTTGCTGTTAAACAACTTGCGTGCACACTTAGAAAGAGTTAGGGTACAACGGTCTTTTTCCCACGTTGAAGCTTGTAGGCTGTGAACTGCAATTCACTATTGAAACTAGCATTGTCGATTTTAAAATTACGTGTAATCAATATAGAAACTTCTCGTTGTTGGTTGGATTTTACTGTGGACCGGAGAACAATGGCCATGCTATATTGGAATACCAGAAATCCGGACCTCCCGAAATCTAGGGAATTGAACCTCAATCTATAGTGAGTAGCTAGTCGATGCATGTGGCTTTTCGGCACTATTGGGAATCAATTCCGGAATAAGGAGGTTAGGTGCATGCGTTTAGCTGCAATACTGCAGGGTCCTGAATTTTTTAATATTTTATATTCAATGGACATGTTCGTTAATTTGTAAAAGGATGAAACTTACACGAATTCAAAAGAATATAATTGGATATTTTTGTATTGTTAGGTTTAATAAAAATTTCAGCAAAGTGCTAAAATCGAACTCATAAATACATAATTTTATGATGTGACATACGTACAAAATATTCAATAAATACTAAAAGTAAATTTATGAATAAAATATTCACTTTTATTTTAAAACGAAGGAACTGATGTGTAAACACAGTTCATAATATCTGAATATGGTAATGCACACGTATAGAAACTTGGATCAAATCTACAATTAAATATTGGCTATAGAAGAGAATAAATTCATATTATACTTTTGAAATACTTTTTGCTATAAGTTGACTTTACGATAAAGAAAAATACTTTAATTTGCTATATTCTATCGACCTACAATAAAACTGAGAACTGCCCTTTAATATGTTTGCACTACACCTCAGAGCTGGCATCATTCGTAAGTATGGGACGAGAGGTGCATTCCTAAGAAAATTTCTGCTACTGAATAAAAAATTAAAAGCCCATAACAAATTTCAGCTTAGCGTATGCGTTGAAAACCTCTGACCACATGGTATATGTTGACCAATTTTGGAATTTATACATTAATTGGAATTATGTTTATAAACCCTTCAACTTTCTACAAAAGGCTTACGTGGCATTTCTACAAAATAAACAAATTATCATCAGCTTGAACAGTCATTAAATTTCGAAAGGGTTTTAAACTGATCTCATGAACGGCTCAGACAACTTGATCTCTTATTCGTAGAGGTATGACATATTAATTACAGAGTTCTGGGAGCATGAATTCGTAATATCAAGGTTGGCATCACGCATGGAAATTTTAGTGGTATATCACTAGATAATTCAGTGTTAATTTACGTAGCTCTTTTACTGATAATGTTGTTACAAAATTCAATATGTTTGCTACCCGTGTTCCTTGATATAATATAGGGAATTCAGTGGCATACATGAAATTAACATTATTAAAATGCAGATTACGTATATAAAAGTGTACGCAAAATTTAAGGATGCATCTGCATACATACATAAAACGAATACAACTATGTAGGACAAATAAGACTAGGTTTACAATTTTCTCGAATACAATTTCTTTATTCAGATACGACTAATTCTACACGTGTGTAATTTTAATTAAAATTATTTTACCTTGATTACATTAAAGGGCCGTGTACATATTAATTAAATGGACATGTAATTTATATAAATTAACCGATATTCCTTGTTACAAACCTGCAAGATTATTGAACGTTCAAATTAACAACATATATACTTTCCATGATACGTTTTCGAATCAGAAAAAGCAAACAAATGCTCCTTGATTACGAAATGATTTTAAATTTTTAAATGCAATTACATTATTCAATCGATGAGCATATATAGATAAAAAATATTTCTCATTTAAAATTTAAAATTAGTAAAAACGATTATATACAGGGTGATTCTTAACTCGAGGAAAAAATTTTAAGGAGTGGTAGACGACCCGAAATGAAACATATTGGCCGATATCCCCATGTTCGAAAAAGAACGGGTATGGCTTCAGCGTCAATTTATTGTTTACGTCCAGCTAGTTACTACGTAACCAATCACATCAATTAAAATCATTTTTCAATACAGGATTTAAATGATTGACCTAATAATAGACAAAAAAATCAAGAGTCCCCTTTTCTGATCCTGATCTGTGTTACGATTTAATGAAAATAGCATAAAACTGCATTTTTTACCACACTGGAAAACAGTTGTGAACTGCCAACCAAGTATGTGCAACAGGTGAAGGACATGAAAACGAACGATTTTTGTTCAGTGGTTTTCTTCCTTAAAATTAACCGTTCGTTCAATACAATGTATTTAGTGTTTACGCTCATCGCGTTCATGGTGCCCTGCGGTGGCGCAGTGTGGTAACGCGTTCTCCTATTGCGCGGCTAATCCGGGTTCGACTCCCAGCAGTGCAAAAAGAACGCTTACTCAGAGATCTCATAAAGATCGCACTGCTCACTGTAGTCCGGGGTTTGGTTCCCTAGGCCTTAAGAGGTTCGGATTCCTCGGAAAACAGTAGGTCCCGGCGCAGCATGACCACTGTAGTCTTTGAGCCGTAAAACCAAAACGCAAAGCGTTCATGGTTTCCACAAATGGCGCGCCATTTCTAGAATTTCTAAAATTATTTAATGTCAACGGACCTTCGGCTCTCTTCTGTTTGAATTTAAAACGTTAAACTTAAGCAGGGGTGGCCTTAGTATATGCGTGGGGGCGAGCCGAGACATTCCGTCGTAAAATCTCAACGAGGTCGTGAATCTTAAACCAAATGAAAAAACTAAATAAAGAAATATAATAATAATAATAATAAAAATGTAAGGCATATAAAATGAAATGAGTTTTCATCGACCCTTCTCCTGTGTACAGCCATACATACAGGGAAAGCACCACGTAGGGGCGATGACAGTCATTTCTCGAACAGTTTCAGAAGAGACGGCAAATCTAGCGGAATGTGCATATTTACTACTTGAGGGCGATATTATGTGCGTGCAGAATTCACTTCTTTGTTCAAATTAGTCATTCCTAACGCGGATATCGTACACGATGGAGCTATTCGCGAATTCTGAAAAGGCAGATATCCTTGGTGTATGGGGGGCTACAATATGAATGCAAGTGAATCTTAAAGATTATGTTGTGAACGTTTCCTCACTAATCGAGTACCGGATCATAGAGTTTTTTCACGTTTGCACAGGCAACTCCGTGAAGCTGGATCATTCCATGTTAGAAGGCATGAGACCGGTCGGAGGAGATATTCAAGAACTGTACAACTAGAAGAAGACATTATACGAGAAGTTGAAGAAACGCTCAGCACAAGCACCAGACGTATTGCACGTAGCAGAGGTGTGAGCCAAAGCACCGTATACAGAGTTTTGTATCAGGATCGATTATACCCTTTCCATGTGCGCAAACATCAATTTATGATAGCAGAGGATTATCCTTAACTTGTGCAATTTTGCCGACGGTTTCTGCAGCAGAGTGCAATGCAGCCGGATTTTCCAACACATGTCCTCTTCATGGATGAAGCCTCATTTACAAGAGAGGGCATGTTTAATGTGCACAATACTCATTTTTGGGCAAATGAGAATCCACATGCTACATGGCCATGTGCTTTTCAGCAACGATTCTCTGTAAATGTTTCGGCCGGTATCATGAACGACTTCCCAATTGGGCCATATCTTTTGCCAACTCGACTTGACGGGAGAAATTATTTCATTTCTCTGCAAAGTGTCTTGCCAGAATTACTTAAGGGCATTCCACTCGCCATTCGTCGTAAAATGTGGTTCCAGCACTATAGGGCTCCAGCCCATTTTTCTCTCCACGTGCACAATTATTTGGATGTTGCTTTTTGAAAGAGATGAATTGGTCGGATTGGACCTGTGTCTGGGCGACCATGATCCCCCGATTTGCCCAGTTTGAATTCTTCTGGGGACACCTGAAAACCATCGTATACGAGACTTCCATTGGCAATAATCAGGATCTCGTCGCCAGACTTGTCGCACTGCTGCCACTGTTCAAGAGATGCCTGGAATCTTTGAAAATGTGCGACATTCAATGCGTCGACGGTGTGAGGCATGCATTACTACTGGCGGTAATACGTTTTATTGTAAAAAAAGTAAATAAAATCATTACATTTTTTTGAAAAAATTTTAGGGTGGTGTTTAAGCACGATACATTCGAGAACATACATTCTTTGACAGAAAGTTTTAGTTTCAGCATTTTATCCTTCGTATTTGGACGTAATTTGTAAGGACCGCTAAAAACTGATTTCTTCTTACTGCACACACTATGGTTTTAAGCAGCCCCGGACGGTCCAATTCCCTCCCTTCCAATTCAGTACCTTTTTATTACTATTATTATTTTTTTTTTTGTTGTCGTTGTTGTCTTAGGATTTTACAATCTCGTTGAGAATCATGTATGTAATGGCGGCCATAAACTAATTTCTCAGTGCACGCACTATAATTTTTAGCGACCAGGTGCGTTTCCCGGCTCGCCCCCACATCCCCCACAAACACTAAGGCTGCCCTTTCCTAAGATATCTCTTCTTTTCCAAGATGTACTCTACAATTCCAATGAATTTAACAGATTTTAGAAAGCCGCCAAACAGAGAGAGCCCGAGGTCCGTTAGCATCAAATAATTTTGGAAATTCTTTAAATGGCGCATTTTGCCATATGTGGTAACCTTGAACGCTTTGGACGTAAACAATAAATTCACTGCATTGGCCGAACGATTAATTTTTGGGAAAAAAGTCACTGAACAAAAATTGTTCATTTTAATGTCTTTCGCCTGCTGCACATACTTAGCAGTTCACAATTGTTTTTCAGTGTGATAAAATTGCAGTTTTATGCTTATTTTCACTAAATCGCAACACAAATCAGGATCAGAAAAGGGAATTCTTGATGTTTTGTTCTCTGCTGTGTTATTAGGTGAATCACTTAAATTCTGTATGAAAAAAATATTTTAATTGATGTAATTGGTTATGTAGCAACGAGCTGGATATAAACAATAAACTGACTCTGTATTTCCGTTTCGAACATGGGGATATCGGCCAATATGGTTCATTTCCGGTTCCCTACCACCCCTTAAAATTTTTTTCTTGAGTAAAGGATCACCGTATATATATACACCAGATTATAAAATTTTCGAAAAATTTCATACAGATTCTAAAACTTCTTTCGCGATAATTTAATCTTAAGAATTCCTTATTAGTTACGGCATATATGCTATCGACAACAAAAATAATATTACATTCGAAATTGAAAGAAGCAAACAAGATATGATTTTCCGGAAAACTTGAACCGTGAGAAAAAGCAATTAAAGGGAAAAATAAGAAAAAGATTCATTTTTTGCACCTTGAAACAGAAATGGGATTAATATTTTCATCTTCATTTCAAAAAGTATGTAAAATCTCTCCTGTATAACCAACGGATTTTTGTTTCTGATGCTGAACATTAAAATCTAGTTTCGGTAGAAAAAAATTGTGATCATTCGATAAAGAATATTATCTTACTTTCTTTGATTATAATTTTTTGTTACTTCTCGCTACTTAATCCATATTGAGTAGGTAAAAAAGGGAAAACCTGCACGGAAAATGACTACAGATTTGTAATATATCTGAGCAATTCTTATGATTAGATTTCCGGCAGAAACATGAGAAGAGGGAGGGAGAGAGCTAGAAAAGAACCCAATTTTGGATTTGTTCATAGTATTGCGTATTTTCTTTTATTCAGAAGATGGAAGAGCAAAATCTTGGAATCGCATGGAAGCTGGTGGATTTTGCGCCTGCCATTACACTTTTCTTTACAGTATATTTTCGGCAAAATTTGAGGCATCTTTTTGGAAAAAATTTACAGGAAAAGTATTATAAATGTAACCTGAATTATGTAAACAGAGGAAATGGAAAATAGAAAGCTTTCTACCTTGCTTTAAACGGTTTTGACGTCAAGGGGCTTTTGCTTGTCCTTTGTATTTCGGGACCAAACCACTCATTGATCAATTTCGAAAATGATGGGCCTTTTTTTAACTTTCTTGTAAGAGAATAAGAAAATCAATAGCATTCCTTTGGAGCTCCATTTTCTGCTAAAACGGGAAATAAAGAACTTTAAAACTCTATAACTATAAAAATATTTCACTAATACGTAAAACCTTAATTGTTTGACATATTAAACATAGGTTTATGAAAAATTTGTTGGTGACGAAACAATAGGCAGTATTGATAAATTTAAGAACAACGTTTTAGTTGTAAGAATTCAATCCTACGCCTAAAACGTTGTCCTTCTCAAATTTATCTATAGGCTTATATATTCTACCTTTTCTCTGTCCAGTACTGAAGTTGCTATGAGAATATTTTAACATCGATGACCCGGTTTTGATTCCTCGAGTGAATATATGATATTTCACATATACAATTAAACGTCTAGAACATTTGTACAGTCTTCGGACGCAAATAATACATATTAAAACAAACGTTAAATAACCTAATATCGATATAACCAAATAAGGGTTCAATACTACTAGGAAGCGTAAAAGGTATGATTACCTTTCGTCAAAGAAATCAACATGCTGCAAGTAAATTACATGGAAAAGAAATTTATCACCCTCTTCTAAAAATATTTTAAATTGTAGACTGACATGAAATAGAATTTTAAATCAATACTGAGAAATAATTAAGTTTATTTTGTCGTTCATATCCAAGAAATGTAGGAAGAAACTTTTGAGAATTTCAAGTTAATGTACAACCGAAGCTGATTACATATTTTAACTTGTATGTCAAAATTTTTCTATTACATTCGTAATTTTATACATTAATTAAAACCAATGAAATTTTGTTTTCAATTTATAAAACACGTTGAGTGTTTATGGAAATGTATACAATTTTATTTCTTCCTCTAACTTATTTTACAATAATTTTCAAAATCCCGATACCATATTTTTAACTGCATATGAAAATAAAAATATATTTGAATTCTAACCATTCTCAAGAAATCGAAAGGAAAGAAAAATTAAAAAAATTTTGCCACAATTGTAAAAATTAATTATTGAAATAATATATATTTTTAAACAATACAATAAAATATATAATAAATTTGTACATTTATATGTTGTTAAAGAATTTTATTAATATAGAATTATAATAAAATAAGAAAAAATATTGCCAATATAATATTCGCTTTTAAAGAGCGCATCAAGAAAATGTCTTATAACCACATAAGAAACTCTGAAAATGTGAAAACTTCAAAAAATTGTGAAGAAAACTGGAAGAAACGAAATAAATTTCCGAAACTCTGTAATTCTTTTGTGTTAGTTCCCCTTCAATATTTGAAACCTTTCCTTTAAAAAAAGCTTTCGGAATAGTATTTTATACTCCTTATTGCTTTTCAAATGACTTTCCTTGACCAAGTTATTTTTCTCTCAAAGAGAAATCTTGTCACATTGCCAATGGCTTCGGAATTAAGAAAATAAAGTGTTAATGTAATTTCTGGTTTTTTTTATGACTTTCCCACTGCGAAGATTAGGGAATTGTCACATCACTAACCCATCATGCCAAAAGTTCAGTGAAGACCTAATTTTAATCCGTATGTTTTTGTAAAATCAAGTTTGGGCTTCAATAATATTAAAGTGTAGGTCAATTAATTTTAAATGTTTGTACGCCTGTGGATATATGTATTAAAGGAATATAGTAATTCTAACCAGTTGAAAACATTTAATATTTAAAAGGTTCAGAATATTCAATTTAGATGCTAGAATAATAATTGAATTCAGCGTTGAAAGAGTTTTAGTACGCCTTTTTGGTGGAGCCTTCGTGATACATGTGCACACTTCGATGGTAAACGGAAGACCATCGTTTTCAAATTTGAAATGCATTTAAAAATAAAAAAATTTCCAAATACAAAAAATGAAATTTTAATTATACAATACATATATAAAGCATGAAATAAAAAAATTTGCTTTGTGCTAATTTTAGAAATTGAACTTATTAAGGTTGCTTTTCTTGAGTTTGTAAGTGGCAAGAGTTAAGAAGGCCTGCTAAGTGAACATTTCTATTGTGGAAGCCCACACGTCTATATAGGTATATAAGCTTACTTACTGCTTGAGTTTTACGGTGCAAGGATAGTAAGTGTCATCCTAGGCCGGGATATGCATTTCTCCGGGGAATCGAGACCCCTTACGGGCTAGGAACTAATACCCAGCTACCGTGAGCAAGTAATCGGTAAGCGTTTGTATAGGGTACATTTGGGAGTGGAACTCAAAATATCAAAGAGAACCAGAATAATAACAAGGAGAACCAGAATAATAACGAAGAGAATCAGAACAATAAGGAGAACTGGTAAATAAGGCGAACGCGTTACCACTACCGGACATTCTGGCATATAGGGAAGGAAAACAAATATTTATCTAAATGCATTATTTGTTGGTTTTGAATTAACCTTGAAAGGCAACAACAAATATCCAAGATAACACAGCGTTTCAATAGGAGATCTCATAATAAATTTGTAATATTTTTGATATACACCTTGAGTTGGGTATAGCTATCTGGTGTCATACGATCTGGAGCACCCCAGCTGAGAATCCCCTACTCATGGTTTCTTATCATGTACGTAAATAAACATAGAACTTTATCTATTTATTCCACCTTCACTTGAAAAAATGAATCGTTAGATTTTGAAATATAGACAATATATTATATTTCGTCATACATACCTATATAATGCGTGTTCTTTTAAATCTTAAAAGAATGTCAAGATGAAGCTACGTGAAACACATAGTGATGGCAAGCCGTATGGTTATTGATTTAATTTTAATTAAAGTTGGCTATTAAATATGGTTTTTTACCAACTCCCACTGTTACATTAATAAGTTCAAATCCTTATAGGAATACGGCTATGTGGATTTCTTTTTATGGTCAAAAGTCAAGATGCACTCTGTACAAATATCCGTACTTTCCAAAAATATTCAATTTCTAGGTTCAGAACCACGTTCTTTCTGCAGTTTTTAAAATCACGAACTGGCTCTATTTTTTTTTAACCAGTGCTTGACAGATCATTGTGATTCACTTTGCTGAACTATCAGCTTCTTTTCTTTCTGAAAAGAAGAATCCTTCAGGAACAGGTAGATCCCTTTAAATCCCCATCATTCTTTATTTTCTCCCTACAATGACATAGTTGGGTAAGTAGGTTTTCAGCCTTTATGTCTTCGAAGTAATAGACTTAGGATTTTCAATATGAACCACTACTACTTCCAAAATTCGATTTATAAGGTTTTCCATGGTTTCAACTATCCACAATTTTTTTTCATACTTATATGAGCCTTACATTTTCTTCGACCAAATTATAATTTTTATCTATTTCGTGATTCTGAAAATTATTTTGTGTTTCTTTGTAAATCAGTTTTATTAAATTCTTCGAATGAAATTTTTATTTTATATATTTTCTACTGCATTATACATTATTATATTAATAAAAATTCTGCTAATTTTAAATGCTTTAAATATATTTTCGCGATACTTTTTGTTAGGGAATTATTTCCTGAAGATATCAGTAAAGAAACACGTAGTTTGAAACTCAAAAACTCAGACCACTAAGATAATTAAAAATATATTAAATATAGTGGCTTTAGGAAAAAATACGCTTCAAGTCAGTAGCAAATTGTATTTATTATAAACATGTAAGGCTATTTATAAGATTTAAATTCAACTTAATTTATCCGGTCGCGGGGATATAATTCGTTTCGCCGAATAATGTGAATAAAACGTGCAGTTTTCATATAATGCTTCTCTTACGAAACAGTGAAAATATATCTGCCTCCCCATTCAGGTCGGCAGACGGACATATTTTCAGATATTTTCTGGCAATAGAAATTAGAAATTTGAGGGTTATAATAGAAGGTGTCCAAAAGTACTTATTATTGCTCAAAATTTACTGAAATAAGCGGGATATTTATTAACTTTTCGTGAGAAATCACAGCGGATAAATTCAAATTTCGGCTTAAATTATTCAATATTGGTTTATAAAGTGATATTCCCTGTAAAAAAATCCTTCTGTTAGTATTTTTTCCTAATTATTAGTGATGTATTTGTACTATTTTTCATAATCATAAAGACCGATGAGTTTCCTTACATTGATAATCAATGGCACTATTGTATAAACATAGATTCGAGTGTTACCCTTTTTTTAAATATCATAAAAAGAGAAAACAGAGATACAAAACTTCTTCGCTTATGCTCTTTGAATGATTTCTCTTCTGAATGGTGATGAGTGTTGTTCAGTATCTATGAAAACCCAAAAGATTTCCTTTCATCTCTCCTTTTTATGATCTTCAAAGTTATTGTTTCCTCTTGCAATGCGTTTCATAGGAATTTCTAAGCAGAAACAAAAAGGGCTTTTACATAAAAAATAACCTTCTGGGGCACTGAAGAATTTCTGTTCTCTTTTTATGATTTTGTAGAAGAAACCGACATCGTTTAGATCGATCGTACATTGTAAAAATTGCTTCCAGTTTAACGAAGGATTCAATGACATTATTTCTTATCCTGTTGGCTACGTCTGCATTTTAGCTATTTTTTACTAAGTGATTATTACTAAATTTTCCAAAATGCTGTAATTTATACACTGAAGTGCCAGAAAAACAGGTATACGTACCTAATATCGTGTAGCTCCCACCCCACCCCGCGAACGCAGAAGTGTCCGAACACGACGTTACATGGACTAAACTAATGTCTGAAGGTATCCTGGAGACAATTCACACATTTTGTGCAGGGTAGTTCACAAATTTATAGGAGTGCAAGGTGGTGGAGATATCTTCTGAACAGCACGTAGCAAGGCATCCCAGATATGATCGATAATGTTTATGTCTGGCGATTTAGGTGGCCAATGGAAGTGTCTAAAGTCAGAAGAGTGTTCCTGGAGCCACTCGGTAGCAACTCTCGATGTGTGGGGTGTCGCATTATCATGCTGAAATTGTCCAAGTCCGTCGGAATGCACAATGGACATAAATGATGATCGGACATAATACTTATGTACCTATCATCTGCCAGAGTTGTCCCTAGACGTATCAGGGGTCCCATATCACGCCAAATGCACACGCCACATACCATCACCGAAGTTTCACCAGCTTGAACAGTCCCCTGTTGATATGTAGGGTCTATGGATTCATGAGGTTGTCTTCATATCCGTACACGTCCATCCGCCTGATGCAATTGGAAACGAGACTCGTCAGACCAGGCAATGTGTTTCCAGTCATCAACAGTCCAATGGCGGTGTTGGCTGGCCCAGACATGACGTATAGGTTTTTGCCGTCAGTAAACAATGCTACACAAGTGGGCATTCGGCTCCGAAAGCCCATAACAATGATGGTTCGTTGAGCAGTTTGCACGCTGACACTTGTTGATGCCCTAGCATTAAAATCCGCGGCAATTTGAGGAAGTGTTGCACGTCTATCTCGTTTAACGATTCTCGTCAGTCGTCGAAGGTCCTGTTCTTTTAAGGTCTTTTTCCGGCCGCACCGCTGTCGAAGATTTGATGTTTTACCGGATTCCTGATATTCACGGTATACCTGTGAAATGGTCATATGTGAAAATCCAAATTTTGTCGCTATCTCGGAGATGCTATGTCCCATCTCTCTTGTGCCGACTATAACGCTACGTTCAAAATCACTTAAATCTTGATAATCTGCCATTGTAGCGGCAAGAACCGATCTAACAGCTTTGCCAGACATCTCTTGTCTTATATAGGTGCTGTCGACCACATCGCGTTACGCTGATTGGTTGCAAAGCTCCATATAATATAATATAATATCCATATAATGCTCCATATAATGCTCCATATAATATTTCCACATAATGCTCCATATAATATTTCCATATGCATGCAAGTACTAGTTTTTCCGATACTTTTGTGTATTATAGGTTCCTAGGTTCAGGAAATTCTCTCTCTCTCTTTCTCAAGAAGAAACAGACTTAATTGAATGATATTGGGATTATTCTTTTTCTGTGTGATTATCAAAAACCGGATATACGTTTGGCTAAAAATCATTGGCAAATAATTTTCTGAATCTAAATAATGCAAAATTACTTAAGTGATACACAAAATAGAAATATAAGAAACATTTTTAAATTATAGTACATGTTCAGTCTTGAACTGATTTTAGTGTATTCACAGAAGAATAGATGGCGCAACGAGCTGGGATATTTCTGGTTTTTCTGTATATTCTGAAACATTTTCGTTTTGGTTGTTGTTTGTGAAATCAAGCGTATCAGCCCAGAGTGTTGGCTGATGGTGTAAAATTGAAATCTGTATAAGTCTTATTATGTTAATTCAGTAACCTCAGTGGTTACTTATATTTGAAGCCTGTGTACTTCAGTGAATCAAATTCAGAATTCTGTATGAATGCATCAGTGTTGTGAATCTTATTCGTAAAAATTAAACCTCAATTTTAGTTACAAGAGTTACTTCGAATTTTACGTGTTTTATCAAATTTGGATAATCAATTTGACTTCTATTTTCAACTCAACTTCCGTATGGATTTAAAACTTCACCAAAAACGAAAGTTTGTGTACAATTTAAATTATATTACTGTCCACTTTAGAACCATGAACGAATTAAAATCTCTTTAAACGCATGCAGTACGCATAAGAATTTCCTTATTCTAAAGACATCCAACCTAATTCATTTTACACTATTGTTTTACAAATTACAAATTACAAACTACAATTACGTTATAATTACAAGTTAGACCACATAAAGAAATTTTACTGCAGACGTATCTAACGATAGTTGTTCAACTAGAAACATCTAAATATATCGTTTCGGACCACTGGCGTGCGCAGCTGGGATTGATGGGCGTTGCAAACCCGCTGACGAACTTTCTGCGTCCGCCTACCTTTCCGATCGGCCTAAAGTTCGCCAGCTTATTTTTGGTGGCCCCTATATAGTGTGGAAATTTATTTTTTCACATGCCATCCTCGGTGCATCTGTAGAGTAAACATGCATTATGTTGTATTTTATATAGAGAATAAAATTAAAAGTTATTCTCTGTCTATAACTGCTAAATTTAGATTGCTTACGAGAAACTTTTGGTTCAATATGCTGAATGCGACAATTTGTAATTTCAAAAAGGTATCAAACTAGTAATCGATTCTAGTGATAAAGCTGAACGTGAGTCATTTTTATTCACCGTAGTCAGTCGTTTCGTTATCTAGGCAACGGTGTTAAGAATTCCTCGAAAAATTGAAAGTCCATGAGCGGCACACTTTTAGTTCTTCTTGCGGTGTAAACCACTAACATATAGAAAGTAGATCCTGAACATTTGGTTTTAAATGATAAATCACAGTTTTGAGAAGTTTAGGAGAACTGATACTCCATATTATCAGCATGTGCAAGAATTTTTTTTATATTTCTGATTTTAGCAAATAGAAAATTTTGCTTTTAAAAAAGAATGCGGATAGAAAAATAGTGGACATGTTCAACAAAATGACGTTGTACATTGCACAAATATAACCTAATTTTTTACTAAAACCGGAATTATTTATAATCCCTGAAGAATTTTATTTCTTAAAAATGTTGTTAAAAAGAATATAGCATACTTACATATGTAAACTCAATATTTCTGAGATGCAGCCACGGAACGTGCCAGTATGATTTATTTAATAAATTATATCACAAGAAACAAGAATTTGTTTCGCAGTAAGACTGAAAAAGCATTGCCCCTAAAATAAGCTGTTCCGACGTAAGTGACATATTTATGTGTCTGGCGTGTGAAACAACATCAAATAAATACACATTTCTTGTTCCGCTGTTCAATATTGGTTTAAAAGGAAAGTTTTATCGGATAAAAGAGAACGGTTACAGCTATTGCCTCGCTTAAACTTTTAGTGATATTTGTAGGTACTCTTATTCCGCAAAATCATCGATAAGTTTTCGTATCGATGATCAATAAAACCCACTTTGTTTTTTCAATTTTTATAATCCCGAAAGAAATCCTTTCACTTTATTATCCTTTTCTGAGTCTCGTGAACAGAAAGCAGAGGAATAAAGTTTTCATTACTTGTCGGCGAAAATGTAAACACACATAAGTTGAGAAAAGTAATCTTGCGTGGAAAGCAAAAACTCCTTAAAATTCTATGGTAAACTATGGTTAAAGTTAATTTATGCTTCAAATTTTAGACACCTTGGAAATTTGTTTCAGTGATGCGATTTCTACACTTAGATATATCTTATATTTTTATTCCGTTTCATAAATCCAAATCAAAAACTTTGTAACTTGTGGGGTTACATATTTTTAAAAATGATGCAAAAGTCGCACTACGCTGGATCACACCTTTTCTAAAGAAACAACCTCACATACAAAGAAAACAAACCCTAACAGGGGAACTCTTAAAAATGTATGCTGATATTTGGCCAATATTCGGTTATTTTCTAATTACGTTCCAGTCTTCCAGGAATTGCTTTCCAATTGAACGCGTTTAAGAAAATTAATTATTTTACTTCAGTGAAAATTTCTACCATTTGTAGAATTTCTTGATATGATAATATTGTGAACACTACAGAATAACTAGTTAGCTATGAAGATTTAGTAGGCGATGGTTTCTGCATTCTTGGAAGATTGGGAGCACTAAATTTATGACGTAAAATTCAAAGCTCTAGAAATCTCGAAGTTAATTTTTGCCAGCGTGTATTGGCCGTTATTTGCAGTAGAATGCACATGATAATTGCATATTAATATTCACATCCTTTGAAACGCCTATCAAAATAAATATTTTAATTCAAAACATCGCAGTACTTTAAAAAAAAAACATTGTTTTTTGTATACATTGTACACACTTGTATATAAATATGCATTCAAAATACTGTTCGTTTTTATGTCGCAAGGACAAAAACGGACTCAAAGATGTCGCCAAGAACTACACTTCTTAAAGGAATCCTAACTCCTGCTACCAAGTAAACGAAACTCCGGACTGGGATGTGTAGATCGAACTCTATGGAACTATGAGGTCGAACTCTAGTTACTGCACGAAAGACAACAACATAACCAATAATTCTCTTAGGATAGTGTACGGCTTTTAACAAAAGGGGAGATTGGGCATATCAGCCATTTTGTTGCCGGTGTATCACGTGATCACCAATTGTATTTATTGACGACATTTTAGATGTTGCGCCAATGTTTAAGTTCATCGGATAATCGCGGACTAATTTTTATGCCAAAATAACGAACATTGAGCCAATGCGGATAACCTTTATTCCCAAGGTAAATGAAGCCGGAAGTTTGTAAGAAATTGGAGGCTGATGCGGCGATCTAGAATGCTAGGTGCTCTAGGATAGTGGACCTACATTTTCCCGAGGAATCTGATATTCTAATAGTTTAGACTCCAGAAATCAATTCTCTGACTGTAGTGAGTAGCAGTAAGTTGGAAGAAAACTTTTTTTAGAACCGCTGGAATTCAAACCCAGATTAATGGTACACTAGATCAGTTCGGCAGAGTAAGTTTTAAGTTCATTGGGAAAGTAGAAGCAGCAAAAATTGTTTGTTTTCTGTTTATAGTTCTCAGTGATTCAATTTCGGAAAAACCACACATCCTAGAATGCAGATAGTTCCAAAGTTAAACAATATGTTAACAAAAAAGAAAATGTCGATGTTTCAGTAAACTTTGTAAAATGATTTTAATCTTTTGCTGTCTTTGTATCGAAAGTTATTAATCCTTGAATGATGATCGTTTATAAAGTTCAGAATTACTATTATTAAAAAAATCTGTATATTCAAAACAACAAACAGGGCACAGTTTTTATGAGATTCCTTTCTTGTTCATATATGTGTATATATATATATATATATATACAGGCTGTCATATAATGCCCGAAAGAAACATATATAGCGAAGCTCCTTGAAAATTTTTAATATAGAAAATCGCCAGTCAGCTTTGTGACAAATAAATCAGATTAGCACAAACATTATTGAAGGTTTATTCAATAAGCTTGCAGATTTCATTTGTTAAATCCTTTTATTTTCAGGCTGTATATATTGGCGCAGTATAGCCCAGATGCTCTTGCGCCATAAAAAAGCCAAACAATCAATCAATCGATCAGGCTGTATAGAATTCTAACCGAATCCTTCTGAAGGGAGTAATCTACATTGTTGCTTGAGTAATATTTAATTTTTATAATTTTTTTACTAATTGTTTGCATTTAACTACATTTGATAACATTTACTAGCATTTGGCGAAAATTGAAATAGTCACCTACTATATATATATATATATATCAAATTTTAATTTTAGCCAAATGTTAATAAACAATTCGCTTTGGCCAACAACGGAATATTAAAAAATCAACAGTATAGGCAACGCCTTTCAGAAGGAATTGTTTAAAATTCTTTACAACCTGACGTTGTTTTATATGCAAAAAAAAAATAATAATCTGGAAATGTTGGCCGAGCAAGCGGCACTGTGTTTCTAGGAGAAGGAGGGTCATAGTCCAAGAAATGATGTAGAATCTCCATTTGGAGATCGGAGTCCAGGGCTAAATGTAGCGTATAACACCGAAGGAAAAACGGAAAAGGGCTTGAAAAAAGGCGCACAAAATCTGTGGAGAAGTGTGAGTCCTATAAAAGTCCAGCGGAACAGAATTGCCAAGTTGTGAGCATGTTTGAAAGAGTTCTCCTCTCAAGAGTGGGTTAGCATGGCAGTGTACGAAGAGATGTTCTGTAGTTTCAACCATACCTTCAGTGCGTTGAAGTCAAAGTGGCGATTGTGATTTTCCACCAATGCGGAATAGCAAGTCGTTAGCATAAAAGATTCCAAGCATATGAAATCTGATTGATATATATATATATATATATATATATATAATCAGATTTCATAGACATGTATATATGTGTCTAAGGAAATCTTATAGAGATGTTACGTGGAGTTGTAATTGGAAGGAAGAATAGCTTTCCCATAATAGGGAAAAGTGCTTGATAATGTCCCATTAATGATTAAGAGAACGTTAAGATTTTGTTTGCATTCAGAGAAGATATAACTTTTCCAATAAAGCCAGAGAGACAGTCTGTGAAGTTGGGGTTATGCACTGATGATTGCTACGCAAAGCACTGTGAGCGTAATGATCAACCACATCGTTGTCAGGGTCACCTCTGTGTCCCGGGATCCAGCAGAACGTTTTGAGGAGATGTTATTTGTCCAGAATAATAGGAATGCAAGTCCACTGATGAGTGTCTGTAAAGAGACCCAACAATGGAGCTTGTGAATCGCAAAAAATAACTGTTTCTGTTAAACCAAAATTCAAGACACATTTAGAAGCTTCAAAAAGACCAATTAATTCCCCATCAGTTGAAGAGAAGCACTGTTGGAGTTGAATTTTCAGAACAAGCTTGCTTGATGGGACGAAGACCGCAGCTCCTCCTATATTTTTAGATGCATCATATGATCTATCGGTGAAAACTTTTTGAGTCGGGAGATTCAAATTCTGAATAGCGTCACAGGTTGCGGCCTGGAGAACCTCAGGGCTGACTGTATGTCGATTCGGAACATTTTTGATATATGGTATAACTTGAGATTGAACTGGCAACCAATATGGTGTTGAAACTGGTATTGATTGTTAGGGAATCACAGATAGTTTTGGAGAATCCCTGTAGAAGGTAAAACAGGAAACAAGTCTTGAATGGAGATGTTCGTGAATTCTGTGATGAGGAGGGAAGTATATCAGTTTTATTTGAAAAAAAAGTAAGGTTCTTTGGTGATCCACAATGGGCAGAATGTCAGCTTTAGCTCTCCAAGATTCCAAATGCGTGAATCTAGGGATTCCGTAGCAGATTTGAAGGGCTTTTGACTGGTTTGACTCTAAAGAAGTAGCGATGCTTTTTTCCATAAAAAGATTATGATGATTATCTATATTGAATTTTTGGGAGAATAAGGGATCGATATAGCTGTGATAATCTCTGGGGAGAAGCGCCCCATATTCTTCCCGCAAGGCATCTGAGAACGTTGATACTGTTGACTGACAAATCTTTAATATCGTTAATATTATTTTTCCAATTAAGACGGTTGTCAAATGTAATTCCTAAAAAACGATGTCGTTTAACATTATTGATAATGGTATTATCAATAGTGATAAAGATTCTATTTACAAGGGTAGGGTTTTTGGATATGGGTCTTATAAATGGGAAATGGATAACTCTCAGATCTTGCAGAATGTGTTGAGGACAATAGCTGCCTCTTGCAGTCTGAAGACTTTCTATGTCTCACGATGAGCACCACACGGCAACATTATCCGCAAAGTTGGTAAAGTTGACTTTTTTTATAACCTTTTTAATAACTTTTTATAACCTTTAATAACTTTTTGTAATCTTTAGTAACATTTTATAACCTTTAATAACTTTTTATGATCTTTAATAACTTTTTGTAACTTTTTGTAACTTTTTTTTTATAATTTGTTTCATAACCTGAAAATAAAAGTCGTTAATAAACGAAAGAAAAAATGATTGGTTGAACCTTAAATGACATTAGCACAAAAAAGATATTGATTTGTCACAAACAGGAGAGGCAGTTTCTATATTGAAAAGTTTGAAGGAATGTCACTATATAGTTTTCTTCCTGGTGCTATGGGACATCCTGTATTTCACAGTGGATTTTTTATAACATGGGATTCATTGACAATGGCATTTATAAATTAATAACGGACTCTATTTTTGCTCATTTACCGAAACGAAGAGGCTCAGAATCATTAACGATACCATAAGATTGATAGGGCTTCTAGTGACAGAATGACATGTAAGCACACACGTAGCTTTCAGTTACAGAAACAAAGGGGATTTTTATGTAGATAAAGTCGAAAGCGAAAGATTATCTCAGACTACTTTACCTCAAACAATGACAAAATTTATCACGCAACGACTCCTAGAACAAACGATTAGTCATCATCAATCCTCATTAATATTCAACTGAAGGAAATAATTCGTTTTCCTGTTTTCCAGTTGCAACTGCAAAGCGAAAAGAATTAACTAATGATGAAACAGGAGTATTATTGATGTCCGTAGGCACTTTTAATTTTTCTCCAACCTGCGTGTTTACCATAATTTTATTCAAAGAAAGTATGTACGACAAATGGATGAAATTACATTTCTATGATCCAGTGTACTAATCAGGAAAATACCTGATGAAAATCTGTCAATTACTTGAAATTTACATATAAGTTCGAATCAATATCAGAAGCGTAACATTGTTGGATTTCCCTTTCGCAAAATGGTGAAGGCGAAGTTCTTTATGGTTTACATTACAATAAGTTTATCGTTTTCTATTATTAGTAATGGCTGAAATAATTCTTCCGAATTTATAGGCGATTGTTGGAAGGTTTTTTTTAATGCCCTTTTGTGACCTTTTAATTGATTTTAATTCGTAAACCTTTTATTTTTATTATTGTTTAATTATTTGATAAATTAATTAGGAATTTGGATTTTATTATTGAAAGTACGTTAAGTTCAACTACTTGTACTGGTGAAAGGCCAGTTATTTTACCAATTTAATGATTGACTTGAAATAATACTGATTTATAAAATCACTAATTTTTGCAAGTATTTACTTCCTTAGCTTTTAGTAAGGTTCTAACCATTCCAACAGATCGGATCGTATAGTTATTAGACAAACAAAAGTACAATATTGCGTTGATTAAAGAAACATTAATAATTATAATAGCAATAACCCACTGTTCAGGAACAACGGGCAATGAGACAACAAATTTATTAATAATAAATCAACATTTATTATGGAAAAAACATAATAAATAAAAATTACAATTAAAACATTCATTTTTTTTTTACGACGTCAATTTACAATGTAATTTAGTTTCAAGATTAAAAATTATTTCCGTTTTATACACATCGGTTAGGAAATGCATTATTTCGTTTTGCAGTTATGGCTTTAAACAATTTCGCGAAAACATGATCACGAAAATGAAAGTGCTAATTTTAAACAGCTTAAAAGGAAGATTAATGAAATTTATAAAAATTAAATGAACGTTACTTAGACATTATTTATGGGTATGGAAGGGAAGTTAGAATGGAATAAGAAAAGGGGAAATATTTCTTTCTCACCACTTCAGCTACATCTTTCTGCTTCGCAACCCCAGCACAAACTGGCGGTGGATGGCTCGAAAACTTTTCTGCTCTCTATATAGAGTTGCCAAACTTGGCATCCTTAGTACTACCTCCATTGGAGGAGAACTACTCACTCCATCTGGGGTTTGTCGTATTTGATTATATTCATCTTTTCGGTGTAAGTTGGCGAGCCAGATGGGCCCCCTTTTTTTCACCCACTTTTCGGGGAAAAACGAAGCAATAATTCTTCTTTTATGATGACATAAGTTTGTGAAACTTACATTTGCAGCTGTGTATGGTGGTTATGTACAACTGAAGTGGCAGAGATAATGAGGGTTTCCTCCGGTTTTTCTGTAAACGGTCCTGGGAGAAGTGCAATTTAATGGCTTGAGAGGTCAAAGGTGAAGTAAGGTCCAGTGTTCCCACTGTACCCGTCTCATTACTGAGATGAAAATGGTGCAATCTTGGAGGGGCCTGTTAGCAGAAATAAAGGGAATGCTTGGCTTAACATTTTAATGGCCTTATAGCCCAGCCGCACCTCGGAAATAGTTGGAAAGGCGGTTAACGAGTGTGACCCATACATGAAAGAAAGAACGTTATACTTTTAAGGCTTTAGGTCAATACATTGGAATTTTCAGAAATAATTGCATAATATAATACAATACGTGCATCAATACTTTCAATTAATATATTTTTAACTTAGGAATATTTCTGAAATTGAAATTAATTTATAAGTACAATATGATGCGACAATGATTACAAAATATATGACGAAATATAGTAATACATAAGAAGACCGATTATGCTGAGAAGAATATGAACATTTTAAATATAGAATTAATTAATTTCGTTAAATTCTAATTTTGATTAAAACCAATACTGTTGTACATTGATAATTGTGGTAGATATTCCACGATAGTCTATTGTCTTTTGATGAAAGCCCTATTGTTGTCTATAGTCTCCATGACAGAATATACGGCACGTTATTAATCTTCTGACACACAAATAGTCACATCACGGTGGGAAGCTGAAACACAATTAAAGAAAGGACAGTATCTGGTCTCCTTTTGACTATTGGCAACAAGTCCTTGTTAATTTCAAGTGGCCCTCGAATGGCTGCAAAACTCAAAAATTGTCAATAAGTAACAGTAAAATATTTCGTATCATATTTTTAAGCCTTTGGCTATAACATGCAAAAGAAAAAATGATTATAAATTGTTATAATTTAAAAACTTAAGACAAAAGTTGAAAAAAATGATGAGTTTGCACTGGGGTTGCTGGAGCGTAAACATTTGTTAATTATTTTTATATGTATATTAATGAAAATTAATTTTTAGCAAGGATAATTGTTATGTTGGGATTTCAACCCAGCAAGTCTAGTGGACAAAGGCCACCTTTCTAGCAGAAAAATTTAGTGTTTTGGTATTTTCTGCTACACCCAAGACATGGCAAATCTTATTTCTTTTATCAACTTTCTTACTTCTAATCCTTCAGTACTTTTTCTTAAATACTTCTTGTCACCTCTGGATTGTTTTTCTTACATTTTTATTTATTATACTAACAAGTTTATCTCTGTAATGTAGGTAAGTGTTTTGATATCAGGTTTGAGAATTATAGTAAGCTTTTTCTAGCTGTTGTATGCATATTTATTGAGTTCTCTATGTTCAAAAAAGTTTTTGTATTTATTATTGTTCAAATTATATTTGTATATATATATTATGCATATTTTGTTTAATTTTTGTATATATCATCATCATCATCATCATATTCAACCATTATCTATCCACTGCTGGATGAAGGTCTCTCCAAATGCTTTCCACACAAGTCTATCCTGAGCAATTCGCTTCCACGTCACCCCAACCTGTTTTCTTATTTCATCCACCCATCTAGTTTGAGGACGTTTTCTAGGTCTTCGGTGGTCTCTTGGAATCCAGTTCAGAATTTCTGTTGTCCATCGTTGATCAGTTCTTCTTGCAATATGCCCAGCCCATCGCCATTTCAGCCCTTTTACTTTAACAATGATGTCCTCTACTCTAGTTTGCTCTCTCACCCAAGTGTTTCTTTTTCGATCTCTCCTAGTTATTCCAAGCATGCACCTCTCCATGCTCCTTTGCGTTGTCTGTAACTTTCGTATTGCTCCAACTGTTAGACTCCATGTCTCTGATCCATAAGAG
>QLNU02007855.1:0-14915 GCA_006491805.2 Dysdera silvatica | reverse complement strand
ACCAGGGCCAGAAAAATCTTCAAAAATATGTATGCCCGGTTAGGCATGTAACCTAAAATAATACATGCCCAAACCAAAATTTTATATGCTGGAAACGTATCACTACATTTTTTTGCCGTATCTATTTATTTTTGTACTTTATCAATTAACATCAAGACAAATTAAATGGACAAGATTTATTATTATATAGGTTAACTTCTTGTAAGATATAAACCATGGGGGATACCATTAGCTTTGGTAGGGTGTCCCGATACAGATACATTTCAAGGTTGAAGAAAATTTCTAATATCTATTATTAAAGTAAACAAGATAAAAAAAAAGAGGCAAATGAACAGGAGCTTGACAAATGCCGATGAGTTGTGAGCTGCAAGAAATCTGGCAAGATGACAGCCAAATCCAGTGTTTCCACAGGACTTGTTGAAAATCATCAAATACTTACATGTGGATATAGCGTTTTTATCTTTCCGACTATAGTTGAAGCCCCCTATTAAGTTTACATTATTGTTGAGGTATCGAGATTGTCGCTAGGACATTGATAAAATCACTGAAATAAAAATGGAAATTTATTTTTAATTGAAACAAAACAAAAAACCTCCAGAGATCTGTTAAAAGCTTTCAATTTTTTACATGCCCAGTCGGGCATGTGGCAAAAAAAAAAAAATACAAGCAGGGCTGAAATTTTTACATGCCCCGGGCATGTCGGGCAATAGATTTTTCTGGCACTGGAATTTACGTTTTATAGAATTTAAAGATGTGTATAACACATATATATACATGCATCGCCTGAAAAACATTTTTGATCAGCTGCAGGCTTGTTGCAGAATATTGCAAAACATTCTGCTTTAGGGTCATAAAGCTTGTAATATTAAAAATAAAAACATTCACAACAATAACCAAGTTTCAAAACATTTCTCCATTAAAGCAAAAAATGTTTTTTTCCAAAAAGATGGAATCGTGGTATGAATATTTGGTATGAAATTAATTCCTTATATAAATAATTGTAGCCGAAAATAGTTGCGACGACCCCCCAGAAACCTGCTCACGAACTCTTTGAGAGTCGCGACCCCTAGATTGGGAACCACTGTTCTACGATAACGTTCATATTATCAAAGCTAACACAACTACCCCACAAACCCTTAATAATCCATTACCTTTGGAAAACTATCTGAATTGAGGGGGAGGGGGGGGGAGAATATGCTAACATTTCTAAGGGTCCGTAAATCCTGTCCCTGCCTGCCTTGTTTGGAGTAGTAATCCCACAATATAGTACTTGCTTTTTGGTTTTACGGCTCAAAGACTACAGTGGTCATGCTGCGCCGGCAATATAGTACAGATACAATGTCAGGCAGCTTCTTCACCTCTGATCAATCAGCATTCAACCATGTGAATTTTATCGCACCATGATTACTTCTGGATATGCCTTTGTAAGAATATGAATATTGTGAATTATTTGCACCTAATTAACTGATTTCCAATTAAGTATCCATTAAACATACAAAAACGAAAGGGAAAATAGGGATCAAAAGATTTAAAAAACAGAAAAAAAAAGAAGAGATAAATATGTCCATATTTGTCTTTTTTGATTGGGGACAAAAATATAGACTTTCATACAAAAAACAAGCCCAATTGGGAGCAGGGCTCCCAATTGGGATCCTGATAATACTTCAATTGAAATTAAATTTTATTTAATGTTGAAATGTTAGTCATACATTTTATGATGAGTAAATTATGTTATAATGGTGTCTTCATGTGTTTTATGTATTATTGTGTTTGTGATTAAAAATATTTTTTATTTATAATATAGTTTAAAGTATAAATAAATTTGGCATATGATGTAAAATATTGATAAAAGTTGCTATATGTATGTGTTAATATAATAGTTAGCAGCATGTCATGGAGAATTCTAGTGTCCTGTTTATTCGATCCTTGCCCTTTTCATCTGTTTTAAAAGCAGTTGTTTATTTTTAAACAGTTGTTTTGCAAACAACAGAAATGCCATCACTAATTTGTACATACAAGCAGTGAGATCTGAAAAAAAAAAAAAGTTTAAAAGTTATTTGTTGCAAGGGCACGTAGTTTTAATGCCACAACTTCGTAATATAATGTAGTACTTACTGGTTCAATTCCACTATAACAAATCATCATACAATCTTACAAGGGAACCCCTTTTGCTGTTCACTGCACTTTGAGATCAGACCCATATAAGATGATAGCGCTCGACTTCCTGATCACGAATATGACTTATTTGTCTGCTAAAATGATATGACAATTTTTTATGAATATTTAAAATTCAAAAATGACATTTTTATGCCGGTTTGATATTTTTTAATCGCACTGTATTTGAGCAAAAACAGGTTTGAAGTCAGCAAGATTATGAAGGATTATCGTATTTAACAGATAAGAATAAAAAATTGTGTCTCAGCTAATTTAAATAGTATAAAAAAAATTAATATGAAAAATGAACTTTTAGCATAGATATTTGGCGAATTTGGCGACAATTTTGGAGAGTTGGCGGGACATTTAAGTTTCGCATTCCACTAGCTATATAAACTCGTCCGCAAGTATAACGTCAATATAGTTGTACGAGTTTCCAATTGTGAGAAAATGAAAAATATAATGAACATAATTCAATACGTTTTGAATCTGGTCGTTAATAAATACAACATGCTTCCGTCGTTAATAACTTGATTACGTCGTTAATAATTTGAGGGAAGTCGGGAAGTATTGTCGAAAATCAAAAATATAATTTTTAATAACAATATCAGTGAAAATATTAGTTTAGATTTTGAATTGTGATTTCCGCATCGACGAAGAAAGTGATATTAGTATAGTTGGTGATGAATATTATAACTGTACTGTAAAGGGCGATCAATTGGCAAATGAATTCAGTTTAGAAAATATGCAAACAATTGTTCAGTATTTTGACAGTTGTAAAAAAAATAAATTCCAAAAAACAAACAGGAGATATCCAACAGTAAAATATCCTACTTATATTTCGAGGTTTAGAAAACATATGTCAAATATGGGTAAACGCTCGAAGAAAAATAAATATTTCTGCCTTCGTGGTTGAGTATGTATTGTCCTTCGTGAGTTCAGTAATGAGAGCCTCCGCCTCGCAAGTGGAAGGTCGGATTCAGGCCCCAATCAAGGCAGAAATATTTATTTCTTCTCAACGCTTCACCATCTAATCAACATACCATCACCGTATCATTACGTACGCCAATAAAAGTTGATTGTTTGATATTATTTGATTTAATCAGCGTAGTGTTCGATTTATATAAAATAAATACATATGCTGCAACGGGCATTTCGACCAATTTAATACCAGTCTCTTTGCAATTTGGTTTAAATAGTAGTCCATGTACTATACCATTCTGCGAAATAACTGGCAACAATATATATACGTTCGTAAAGAGATTATATATTGTCCTTCGTAGCTCAGTGGGTAGAGCCTCCGCCCGGCAAGTGGAAGGTCGTGGGTTCAGGTCCCACCGAAGGCAGAAATATTTATTTTCTTTCGAACGTTTCACCATCTAATCACGCCATACCATCGGCGTCGGTATCACTACGCCAATAAACGTTGATTGTTTGACATTGTTTAACACAATAACTTTGTTTATGAGTTCTTTTTTTTTCCTCGTATTTTTTACATGAAATGGTTAAAATTTGGAGTTTACCTTCTATGAAAGAGAATGCGGTGGAGTATTTTCAAAGTTATGGGATTATTCCATCAAAAAGATTACGTTAAAGGGCACGATATGCCTATTTATTTAAAAATGGACTAGTAATGGAGATGTAGCATTAAAGGTTGCGACAAACGAAAGGAAACATGGTTAGAAGGATCCAGAATTACGTTAGTAACTGCACTAAGGTTTATTTACAGCTGGTCCAAAGAATTATCGATTATTAAAAATTGCATTTAACTTTTTCTTTTTTGTTAAAATAGTGACATCAACGTAGAATTCTTAAAATTATTGGGGTGGGGGCCAAGCATATTTTATATACGTTTATACATAACAGTACATGTAAAATTGCAATTTATTTCAGATTATTGGGGGGCTCGGGCCCATATAACTCTACGCCTATGAATAGTGGGGAAATAACGCCAATGAATGGTTACATTTAGTTATTTATGTAAATGAACTTTAGTGTAAATTCTTCAAAATCTTCGCCAATTTCTTGGTCGACGGGCTAATACGTAAGTACCTACATTTCATTTATTCATATATGCATGCTTATATACATTGTGTTTCTTTTCCTTATGAGATAATATTTTAGAAAAAGAAATGTAAAAGAAACTTGACATGGGCTGCAATAATATGAAATAGCTACTTCAAACGAAAATCTGGCATAGCCTTCAAAATTGTCGCCAAATATCTATGCTAAAAGGTGATCTTTCGTATTAATTTTTTTACACAGTTTTAATTAGCTGAGACATAATTTTTTATTTTTACCCATTAAATAAATACGATGATCCTTCATAATTTTAGACTTCAAACCTGTTTTTGCTCACATTCAGTGCTATAAAATATCAAACCTGGCGAAAAAAAGTGTCATTTTTGGACTTCAAACATTCATCAAAAATTGTGATATTATTTTAGAAGACAGATAATTCACATTCGTGATCAGAAAGTCAAGCATTATCATCTTCCATAGGTCTTATCTTTAAGTGCAGTGAACAGCGAAAAGGATTCCCTTGTTAGTAGTAACTTGCTATACAAGTAAATAATGTAACACACGCTTCCAGTAATTTAACATATGAAGTAGATATTTTGAAGCAAATAGTATAACAATTATCCTATTCATAAAAAACACGATATAATTTTATTTTGACTGAATCACAAAGGTATGAAGAATTCTGCACTAGAATAAAAATGCATGAAGTTATGTCTTCTCTATATAGAAATGTATTAACCTTTAGCTTACGGGAGGGATAGGGTATATCCCAGAAAATTTACCTTCCAAAAAAACAAGGCTGGAATAAACCCTATCCCAGAGGTTTTTACCACTTTCGTGTCCTTCACAAGTCAATAGTTAGTTTAGTAGTACAAATGGTTTGATTATGGGTGGTAACGAAAGGGGTTAGCAGGTAAAGGCCTATTGCACAAATAGAACCCATTCCCTTGCTTCCTCCTCTTCTTCACCGCTTTGTATGAAAGGTAATCTGCTATTAAGTTATCAGTAGATTTCTTATCTTTAACTAATGTACAATACTGGTCCACTAAAGTTATTTTGTGTTGCTTATTCGTATACCTATCTCCTGACCACATATAGTGCTGCTACCTTCCTCCTAACCCCATATAGCGACGCTTTCAGGTGTAAAATGGATTAATTTGTATGGGGGAGGGGGAAAGCAAGAAACGATGCTTCCCTGTACAGTAACAACAAATTTTTGTTTTCCAACCCGGTAAGCTAAAGGTTAAATCTAGAATCTAGGTGGAAATGACAATTATATTAGTGTCAGGTTTTTTATTAGGACTACAGTCCTTAGTATGCACTGACAGCAGACCGAAGAAAATGAGGTTAATACATATGATGTCAGATTATTTATAGTTTCATATAAAACTACTTCAAAGTCACAAATTAGAAGGTTAAAAGTTATAGTTTTATAAATATGAAAATACATGTCACAACAGCATGCTAAATAAAATAAACAGCTTTATGAAATTTCTCAATAAACAAAATCCCTTAGTATAAATTTATAATGAATTGAAATACTATATTTGGAATTCCCTTTCCTTATTGTTCTATTGCTCAACAATAATTATGAAAGCAGATCATAAAGCGTACGCTAACAGATATAGAACAAAATACAGAGAAATACTTGACTGTTAAACATAATTAGTCTAATCACAGATCAGGTATAAGGGTAGTAAGTAAGAAGAAAACTAGAATTGAGCGAGTTACTGTAATAGAAAACAATCAAGGCATAAATCAGTAGAATTCATCAACTGCTATATTTTGAAGCTAGGTATAGGTTTCCTTTCCAAATTTTGCATAAAAATTTCCAATCGAACATAGATATTTTTTAAACTTATATCATTTTAAGGTGACGTATACAATGAAATAAAAGTTCATATAACATATTGTACTCAAGATTCATACGTCAGCAAGTTTACATAAATATATATATTTTTTTTTCACTTTAAATTTTAAAACATGAAAAATTAAAAACATACTTCCATTTAGGTTTTCATGAATCAATGCTTTTACACCATTAACTGTCTGAATATCAGATAACTCTAACATGCTCAACAGTTCTGTAACATCCTCCTGATAAAGGTTGCTCCGTGAAGTATCCATAATTTTAAAATTGCCTATTAAAAAATATTTTTAAATTATGCACAAAGGAAAACTTTATTTCTCTAACAACTTCCAACAAGAATTTAATAACAAAAAAAGTTGCCTCTAACATGAATTTAGTTGTAAAAATAGTTGCCTTAAGCAAAACTTTAACCAAATATTGAAATTGCATGCACTGTAATTTAATGCGATGTACAGTTCCGTTATCACGATTAAATTAAAATAGGTATTTACGCATTAGCCCATCGACCATTTTCGCCAAATCAAAAACCATTGCCAGATGCCGTGAAACGGAACCAATAATGAAAAAACATTCCCATGCACATTCGAGCACAATAACTTTGTTTATGAGTTCTTCCTTTTTTTCCTCGTATTTTTTACATGAAATGATTAAAATTTGGAATTTACCTTCTATGAAAGAGAATGTGGTTGAATATTTTCAAAGTTACATGATTATTCCATCAAAAAGAGTAAGTTAACGGACACGATATGCCTATTTAAAAATAGACTAGTAATGGAGATGTAGCGTTAAAGGTTGCGACAAACGAAAAGGAACATGGTTAGAAGGATCTATAATTACGTTAGTAACTGTACTAAGGTTTATTTACAGCTGGTTCAAAGAATTATCGATTATTAAAAATTGCATTAACTTCTTTTTTTTGGTTAAAATAGTGGCATCAATGTAGAATTCTTAAAATTATTGTGGGGGAGGGGCAAGCACATTTTATGTACATTTATACATTACAGTATATGTAAAATCGCAATTTATTTCAAATTATTGGGGAGCTCAGGTCCCACGGTCCCATATAATTCTACGCCTATGAATAGTGGGGAAATAATGCCAATGAACTGTTACATTTAGTTATTTATGTAAATGAACTTTGGCACAAATTCTTCAAAATCTTCGCCAATTTGTTGGTCGACGGGCTAATATGCAAGTACCTTAAAATACTTCACAGATCAGGCACAGATATAAGAACAGAAACAAACATAAGAATAGAAAAAAACTAATTTATTATTATCCCCTATGTATATATTTCTGCTTCTTAATAATTATGGCAAGTCTATTTGCCATAATGGTAACCATCTAGATTTGGATCTTCAATTCCCTGTGTTTCTTCAGGAACAGTTCTGGTTTCCTGCCTACATGTGTGCTTGTACAGAAGCCAATTTGTTTTAAAAAATAGTAGTAAAAATAGGAGTGATTTCGAAGAAGTGAAAAAAAGTAAAGCTTAACGAAAATAAATAGGAAAGATTACTGAAAAAATAGGACAGATTAAAAAAAAAAAAAGGGGAAAAAAAAGTGAAATATAAAAAACAGGAAAAGTGCAAGATTAATAATGCAAGTTTTATAACGGAAGTTCCAACAGTAACTATCATTTCGAATGAAACACAGTACAAAAAATGTATAATACTATATTGAAGTAATAAATTTATATACAGTTGGCTCTACTTAATCAGGTTACAGAAAAACAAATGCCCTACTTGTAAAAACAAAATCCATTAGAATCAAAATTATTCTCATAAGATCAACGTTAAATTTCCATGCTTTAATGATTACTCCTCATGGTCATCCCTGTATGATCATAGAATACAAATCAGTGCTACAATGAGGGAACAAATTGTGCAAAGAAAAAATTCTGTATGAAGGTCACTCCCCTACATTTCAGTGTCTCTCTTTTGAGAAGTGTAATACAAAGACTTCGATAGAATTCTTTCAGCATAAGTAATGCAGCATAGATAAGTCTATAATCTATGATTCTTCAAAAATATACAAGTAGGTTACATACTAGGCCATGAACAAGGAGGGGTTTGTGTGGTTAACACACACACACGTAAAAAATATTAGCTGTAAAATAAAATTTATTATGAAAGAATATTTTGTTTCAATCAAAAATTCCTCTCTTTTTCATCAAAAACTTGTTTTTTAAGTCTAGGGTAGGGGTCCGGATATGTAGCCTATAACTTTTCTTTTTCTTTTTGCACATAGTATAATGAAATCTATCTATAATGGTACTTAGGAGACTGGAAATCATTACAGACAAGGTTGAACATGATACACTATGTCTGGTATGACCAGAGAAAAATATTCTTTTAGACAGATTTCAATATTTTATCTTTCTCAACACTATTTCATGCTTACTAAGTGGTGTGTAGCATAAAGTTAATACTATATTTATTGTGCTAGGACATTTAAGTAGACATATAACTGTATATTCCCCCCCCCCACAGATAATTGAATATTTGTTGGAAGCAGGACCATATCCATATTGAGGTTGGGGGGACTGAACTCCCACCTCTGAAAATATAATCAGTCCCCCCAAACTTATTTTATTTTACTTAAAATAAATTGTAGTACAGTCAAACCTATTTAAGATGAATTCCTTTTAACATGAACTGTTTTCTGAAGTCCTGTCAGATTGTATAGCATACTATCCTTTCCGGATAAAACGAATTACTGTTAATATGAACAGATTTTCTACTCCCTTTGATGTTCGTCTTAACAAGGTTTGACTGTAGTTATTACTTTTAATGTATTTTACATTTAAATTTTCAGCTCAAGGAAGAGCCCAGGATTCATCATCCCCCCCCCATATGGCTGCATCATTGGTTCTGATAAATACGTTTCCCGGATTTAACGATTATTTTCACTGTTCTCATGAAATCGAGGTTAGACCATATATATATATCTTTTAATTTATTATAGCCAAATGGTCGTTACTTTCTGGATGACCCTTGTAGTAGTTAACTTAGAATGTATTAGACAGCAGTAGCAGACTTGATTATGAAATTTTTGGTGGTGGTTGTTGGCAATAGTTTACTCGATGAGGAAAAGGACCCTGTAACAACAATTTTCTAGTGCAAGGTTTATAAATTCAACAGAGTGTGGTGACATGATATTTTTAGCAGGGGTGCAACCCCACAGGACATGTACAAATTCAGGTAAAGTACTGGGCAAAAAATACTTCTGAACCAACATTTCAATATGGCGGACATTCGTTAAGACCATCAGCATCTGTTCCGGCGATGTTGAAAAAAAGTCACAAACTTCTGGATCTAATATGCATTTTTATATCGTGAGAATGAGTGTGTTGTGAATTTTGAGAATTTTCACCATTGGCATGTCAGTAACTGAGAAAATGTTGGATTCATATTTTAGAGAATCTATGAGGAGGTGTTGAGATAAGGATGGCGACGTGTGAAAGTTATTCCTGGTGTTTCTAAAGGCAATGAAGAATATTTTTTTCTCCACAGATGACTATTGAAGAAATGGTGGTGATGCATAATATGCTATCATCACCAAGTTTTTCACCATTGCCAAAATGGATGGCAACAGTCATAGTAACCATCTGCCATGATGGAATGTTTTTTTAGATCCAATACTTTTCCTGAACCAATACATGCCTTATGGGGAGTACTCCCACACCACTTACGTTAAAAACATTAGATTATCATGGCAACATAACTAGTTGAATCCAAAAAACTTGCAATAGTAAAAATGAAAAAAACAAAACAAAAAAACTCATGTTTTCGTATCAGAAATGGTATATGATATGATGTCAGAAGAGTAACGGCTGCACTTCTGGGTTGGTTCGTAGGTAAGAAACACCAAGGTAGCATGTTCTGCAGTAATGTCAAAAAAATTTAAAGGCAAGTTATTTTGAAAAAAAAAAAAAAACCATGAATGAATTTTCTCAATAATAATCAAGATTTACTGATTTAGCAGGGTTCTAGGTTCAATGGCAGAATCCAGAAGGGTTGGGGGAGGGTCCTTCTCCTCAATCATCCAAGAAAAGTACATGGTTCCCAAAACCAATCAGGTCTTAATTTTTAAAAATAACTGTGGTGAAACTTTTCTAAATTTTCCTTCATGGCAAGTGTACATGTGTACTGCAACTCCATTATTTTAAAAACTGTATTTTTTCTTTAGTGTGGGAATACTTGGAAATTAGGTAAAAGCGTATACTAATAAACCCACCTTGGAAACTTTTTTTTCAAAATCGCCAAAATGGGCACCAACAGCCAATAAGAACATTCACAAAGACGGAATGTTATTTTTCATGGGGAAAGTGTGGAAAGAAACCAAAGTGGGAGAACTATGCAGCAAAAGGGAGGGGGAAGAGGCCAACGGATGAAAGTTCTGACTTAAAACTGAGATGAGGGTTTTGGCACCAGTACAGACAACAACAGTTAGTGACTTTTTTAAAACTCGCCGCTACGGACATATATTCATACCGCGATTCCATCATTTTGGAAAAAACATTTTTTGCTTTAATGGAGAAATGTTTTGAAACTTCGTTATTGTTGTGAATGTTTTTATTTTTAATATTACAAGCTTTATAACCTTAAAGCAGAATGTTTCATAATGTTCTGAAACAAGCCTTCAGCTGACCAAAAATTTTCCTCAGGAGAGGCATGTATATATATATATTTTTGAAGTCTATAAAACGTAAATACCCTTTTTTAATAGAAATTAAGAAAAAGTTTGTTGGACTGATTTTTTTTTATTTATTTTAAGGCAAAAAAAAATTGATTCATCTTGTGATTGTTCTGCAGCGAAGCTGTTTGTTCTGCGATATGCGTCACACTTTTTAGAACACTGCTTTGGGGCTTGACGAATTTAAGAGATTATGGTGTCACGATGCACTGATGCTTTTAGCAAGCAGGGGATATACTTCCCACTAGAATTGTACTGATTCAGGAAAAGCAATGGATCACAAAAACTTTACAAAATGAGATCAATTATGCAGATGAGATGCTGCTAGTTCGGATAATTCCACTCATCCGCATAATTAACAATTCCACAGTCAAATCAGCTCACGGTGAAAGAACAAAAACAAACATAAAATTTATATAACAAAAATTGCTTTTATATAAAGAAAATTGGTGCTCTTTTACAATATGGTACAAGCTTCTGTTTTAGTGTTTATTTCCTTACCTACGATTTTCTCCTATCCTAATCCTGATTTTCCCTTCTCAAACAGTGGATAAACAAAATTAAAGGTGGGCTAACTTAACAGCAAATGTTATGTTAATGAGTATTGCAGGCTAAACTAGTGACGAATTTTCTCCAGTTACTACAATTTCAAAACATTTGCAGAATAATAAAAATTACTTTTATTCAAAATGGCGGAATTGTGATGAGCATATGCATTCGTTATGATGGTGAGTTCAGGAAAGTCACACAAAGTTGAATTTAGAGAAAAACCCGATACTAAACTTAAATTATAGTAGAAAAATAAAAAGTCAAATTTAAATAAGAAAAAAATGAAATTGATTGAATTTAAATTAGAAAAGAAACACCAAAGCTGTATTCAAACTAAGGGGGCCAGAGCCTCGCCAGCTCTGTGATTATTCTTTTAATTAAAAAAAAACCCATTAAAATATTTGTTTTTTAACTTATATTTAAATTAGAAAAAAAATGAAGTTGAAATTAAAATAGAGAAAACAGTTAGTATTAAAAAAAGTATGAGAAAACCGGAATCCAAGTAAAAAAAAATGTATGGAAGGAAACACTCACCAAAACAGAAGCATATATAAGATTGTAAAAGAGAGCTGGAAAATCATATTTTCCCATTTACGAAGGATTGTTAACTCCTATAATCTAATTTTTTCCAGTTATTACGATTTCAAAATCTTCTTCTATTACAAAAAAAAAAAGAGGATCGTTTTTCAAAATGGCAGAATCATAGCATAGTTGCCGTACTTGGCAGAATCACAGCGGAATTGTCATAATCTGTAGCCTTAAGGTTTTCAAGAATAGAAAGTAAAGAGGATGGGTAAAAATGTACCAAACCTGCAGTCACGTTACGAATACTTATTAGGCCTAACTCCATGCTTCCAGGCTATGGCAAAGTCGAAAACACTACTGGGAAAATTGGACATGGCGACAAATGAGGAGGCAAAGTTAATTAGTTTTAAAAATTAAATGCAAGCTGTGAGAAAATTCAGTATCCAAAGTTTGTGGAGGAAAAATAATTTGGTGACACTGCATAATCCATCCCCTAGTTTTCTCTCCTCTTGAAATGAGTCAAACTGTTGTAGATGGGCTTGTGACGCCACATGTATGTTTGTCTTCTGAGATTGTAAGGGCATTTCCACATGTTTCGTCATTCTTTTGGCTGTGTTTTGTTTGTTGCAGTGAATTGTATTACATTTGAATAGTTGACAGTCTTGTTTTGTGGAATTGAATTTGAAAGGGAAAAGAAGTGTGCTATGAAAGGGGGTTTAATTGCGTCGATGTATGAGTGTCCAGTTTGTAAGGAAAAAATTAGACTGTGGGCTAGGTCTAATGTGGATGATGCCTTTTACTGGCAGTATAAGAACGACAATGAAAATTTGCATGATAGAGCTAGGTCGGTACGAAAGGGTTTGGTTCGTTGACAGCAAACTGAGTATGATTGAGGTGTCTCTAATATATTTGTGGGTGTATAAGGCGACGTCAGATTTAGTACGAGTAGAGCTGAGTATAAGTAGTGATCACACGTTGATTGACTGGAGGAATTTTTGTAGAGAAGTGTGCGTGGATATGTGTGTGTTGGAGAAAGAGAAGCTTGGAGGTATTGGAATGATTGTGGAAATAGATGAGAGTATGTTTGGAAAGCGGAAGTACAGTGAAACCTCCGAATAACAGTCATCCATGGGACTTTGTAAAGGTGATAGTCCTTCAGAGGTGGCTGTTATTTAGAGGTTCAGTATAAAAAAAAAATCGAAATTAATAAAATTAACAATAAAAAATTATAACCATTTCAAATACATTAATCCTCACCTATTTTAATTTATATTAAAAAAATCAGTGATGCGTAATTGTTTTGCTTTTTTATGGCAAACATTCTTTTCTAAGGAAATAATAAAATTTGTAGTCCTTTTATGTATAACTCATCAATATTTTTGTTCAGAGTAAAATTTTGGCCCGAAAACTTGCCAAAACATCAGAATATGTTTTGATATTAGAATTTTGTGGCAGTTCTACATTACCTTCCGCTTCCATTTCCTGATCACTTTTTCCAGTATCAGATTCACAGTGGAGGAAATTAAGGAAATTCCCCTCCTAAATCCATAAAAATGTGGTGGAAATCAATTATAACAAGTGACGATTATAATGACCAACCACATATAATGGAATTTTTACAAAAAGTTTGATTTCCTGTTTCATTTTAACCTTTTAATTGCTTGTTAACCTTTAGCTTACAGGTGGGACAACATATATCCCAGCAGATTTTTCTCCCAAAAGAAAGGGGCTGGGATAAGCCCTGTCCCAGAGATCCCCCTTTCCTGTTCTTCGGAACTCAGTGGTCAGTTTAGTAGGACAAATGGTTTAATCGCAGGTGGTAACGTAAAAGAGGGACAAGATAAAGGCCTATTGTATAAACAGGACCTTTTCCCTCCCTATCTATGCTTTACTACTTTGTACGAAAGTTAAGGATCTGCTATTAGACTATGAGTAATTTTCTAATCTTTCACTAACATACAATACATGCACAATAAAGTTATTTGGCGTTGTTTATTTGTACTTAAGAACAGCTACAAATCCCTCCTGACACCATGTAGTGACGCTTTCAGATGCCATTTAGGTTGATTAGTAAGGGAGGGTGGGGAGGGAAGAAGCGATATTTTCCCCGTATGAAACGACAAATTTCTGTTTTCCAGCCCCGTAAGCTAAAGGTTAATGCCGGCATCCAAAAAAGACTTGTTCGCAGCAGTTAAATTGTATTGCACTTAATCATTATTCAAACAAAATACATATTTTTCTCGCTATATCCAGAAACTCGCTAAATGTGGGCTCGTTGTAAGTGGGTTCTACTGTATTTTACATCCCCCCAAAATGCCTCTCTGGATCCATCTGTCCCCACCCCCCTCACCTCTTCAATCATATTTTGTAATAATTCCTGAATGGCATTAAACTTTCCAGAATATTCTAAATCTTCTTCCACTTAAACTTGTTGGCTTTCATATTTGTCATTCCTGCTAATCTGAGAATGACATCCAACCCTTCATCATCTCTGTCCATTGGTGGATTTCTAAGTAGGCACAGGCCTAAGGGTGACACTTCTCGGGGACGGAATCAAAGAGCTTAAAAATAAAATTTTCCAAATTGGATAATGTTGTTTAATGTTTTATAATTATTGCCTTATTTCCCTCAACAGCGATGATATAGGAGACTTTAACTTACCTGCAAATACAAACTACAGAATTGAAAGACAAAAGGATATGACCATATTGTTTACATTACGATATCAGATACCTCCCACCAAGAAGCAGATGTATCTTGTATCAATACGTGGAAATTACCATTAATTGTTGATGTTAATTTTCTGACTTTGAGAAAAGCGGGAACGAAAGGTTTTGCAGGCGTCATTAAAGGTAAACAAAACGATGATCGATGTTGGTAAGGGGCTTTATGTGCAATATCAGCCATGTTTTATATCTATCACAGTTACTGTGTGGTTTCTGGCTCCTATTTATTTTGGTAACACCTAGCTTTCATTAAAATTTTATGTTTATGATTGTGTTTCCCTTTTTTTTTCTTTTACCAACCAGATCAGAGGTTCCATGAATCCACACTAAAATTATTGTGGATTCAAAAAGTGTCTCGAATCCATGAAGTTGGC
>QLNU02007846.1:0-14712 GCA_006491805.2 Dysdera silvatica | reverse complement strand
TGGCTAATTCCTCCATTATGTTGACACGCTAGAAACCATGGCCCCTAGTCTCCAGGTGCTGGAGTGCTCCTGATCAAGACAGCGGTCAGTGTGGCATGAAAGCAGGGGGTGCTAAGAATCACTGGAATGGCCCAGGCTGCCGTTTGTTATTGACCTTGGCAACGTATAATGGACGATCCCTTGCTTCTGAAGCAAAACTTCAGGAATTGGAAGAGGAACTAGACAAGATCAAATGGGACATTGTAGGACTCAGTGAAGTTAGAAGAAAAGGTGAAGAGTTGGTGGAACTTAAAAGTGGACATTTGTTTTATTATAGAGGAACGGAAACTGGAAGAACAAGTGGTGTTGGCTTCTTAATCAACAAAAGAATTAAAGACTGTCTTCTGGAAGTTGAAAGTACATCAGATCGAGCAGCGAGGCTTGTTGTTCAACTAACCCAGCGATACCAACTTCAAATAGTACAGGTATATGCACCAACATCAAGCCATACCGACGAAGAGGTTGAAGAATTTTATGAAGAAATCAAAGAGTTACACACCAAAGGGAAACAACATATCAAGCTCATCATGGGGGATTTCAATGCAAGAATTGGACAACAGGAACAAGGAGAGACATCGGTTGGTAAATACGGATATGGGGAAAGGAATGAACGTGGCGATCAACTCATCGAATTTGCAGAAGCTGAAAATCTTAGCATCATGAATTCATTTTTTAAGAAGAAACCGCAAAGAAAATGGACATGGAAACACCCCAATGGAGGAACCAGCGAAATTGACTATATCCTGGCAAACAAGAAATCAATTATTGAAGATTGCAGCGTACTGAACAGATTTAATACTGGAAGTGATCATCGAATGGTGAGATGTAAAGTGCACTTAAATACTAAATTAGAACGACAGAAGCTCATTAGGAAACAAGTAAGTAAGAGGGTGGATCTAATGAAACTGAAAGTAAATACCGAGGCATTCAAGTTGGAATTAAAAAATCGCTTTTCTGCACTGGAAGGACTTATTGATGAAAGTGATATCTCAGAAGCAAATGAAAACATTGTTAAGACAATAGTTGAAACTGCTGGGGAAATTGGTGGTGTAACCTGTAAAAAGCACAATAGCAAATTATCTGAGAAGACGAAACAGCTCATGAAAAGGCGAAGAGATATGAAGGTGGACAATCAAAATACCAGTTCCAGGATTGAGTACATAGAACTTTGTAAAACTCTGCGCAAAAGCATGAAAGAAGATATAAGAAAATTCAATTGTGAGTTAGTAAGGAAGGCCATTGAAAGCAACAAGAGCCTTAGGGTTGTTAAAGGAAGTTTATCTGTTGGGAAGAAACACATCATTGCATTAAAAGGAGAGGATGGCACCGTAACAAGAAATAGGGAAGAAATACTTAGAAGAGTTGAAGAATTCTACAAAAATCTATACGAAAGTAACAGTGGATTAAACGAAGACATTGAAATAGTCGAAGGAACAGCTCCTAAAATCTTAAAAGAAGAAGTTTCATTTGCAATAAAAAATATGAAGAAAGGAAGAGCCCCTGGTGATGATGGTATTACATTAGATATCCTAAAAGAAGCTGGAGAATATGTAGAAGACATACTTGCAAAATTCTTTACCAAATGTCTTAACAGCGGTAACATACCAAACCAATGGGATTCTGCAACAGTAATTCTTTTGCATAAAAAAGGTGATAAAGAGGATTTGAAAAATTACCGACCAATTAGCTTGTTACCTGCTATTTATAAAATCTTCACAAAAGTGCTAACACATCGCCTGCAGAAAAAATTAGATGCAGCTCAACCAAGAGAACAAGCTGGATTTCGAAGTGGATTCAGTACAGTGGACCATATTCAAGTATTAAGAGAATTAATTGAAAGAACACATGAATATGAACTTCCATTGTGTGTTGCATTTATTGACTATGAGAAGGCCTTTGACTCTATTAAAACATCAGCAGTCATCAACTCTTTAAGATCAACAGACATCGAGGATGTGTACATTGACATATTGAAACGTGTGTATAAAAATGCAAGTGCAAAATTTCGGTTACATAAAGATACCAAAACTATCAAAATTGGTAAAGGTGTGAGGCAGGGAGATACCATTTCTCCAAAACTTTTTACTTCAGCTTTACAGATGATTTTTCAGCTGATAAATTGGAATAACAAGGGAATAAAAATAAATGGTGAATATTTAAATCATCTGCGGTTTGCTGATGACATTGTTATTTTTTCAACGAACCCATCAGAACTCCAAGACATGGTACAAGAGCTCTCAACTAGAAGTAAAGAAGTTGGACTCAAGATGAACCTACAAAAAACTAAGATCATGTTCAATAATTTTGTAGAGGAAACAAAAATACAAGTTGACAACACTGAGCTAGAAATTGCTGATTCATATATTTACCTTGGCCAGCTGATTTCAATGGATGGCAACATTATGAAAGAACTCAACAGACGTATTAAACTTGGCTGGAGTGCATTTGGAAGAAACAGTTTTATCCTGAAGGGGAAATTGCCTTTGTGTCTAAAAAGAAAGGTCTTCAACCAGTGTGTATTGCCAGTCCTCTCTTATGGATCAGAGACATGGAGTCTAACAGTTGGAGCAATACGAAAGTTACAGACAACGCAAAGGAGCATGGAGAGGTGCATGCTTGGAATAACTAGGAGAGATCGAAAAAGAAACACTTGGGTGAGAGAGCAAACTAGAGTAGAGGACATCATTGTTAAAGTAAAAGGGCTGAAATGGCGATGGGCTGGGCATATTGCAAGAAGAACTGATCAACGATGGACAACAGAAATTCTGAACTGGATTCCAAGAGACCACCGAAGACCTAGAAAACGTCCTCAAACTAGATGGGTGGATGAAATAAGAAAACAGGTTGGGGTGACGTGGAAACGAATTGCTCAGGATAGACTTGTGTGGAAAGCATTTGGAGAGACCTTCATCCAGCAGTGGATAGATAATGGTTGAATATGATGATGATGATATTAGAATAATAAATTTATTAAAAAATATTATGGAAATATCAGTATTCAAATTGCTTTCATGCAAATATAGAAGATGTATTCTAGTTTGACTGGTTTCAAACGAATTAAAAAATAATTTGCGAGGTTATTACTGAAAAATTGATTAATGTCCACAAGGAGAATTTGGACATTCGTGCCAATTAGTACAGCCACTGATTTTTTTAAGTAAGAAATATAAAAATGTGAAAATGAAAAACCTACATAACAATTACGCAAAAGGGATCTCATCAATGTTTTACATATTCTAGATTAACGCAAATATTTACGAAGCCTGAAATAGTTCTGTTACTGATTTTAATTGCTTTAATCATCATTAAGGATTTTTTTACTCATGTTACTCAACTTACTAGCATCAGCGTATTATGAAATAAAAATATTTCTTCTTTTTTTCAGTTTACCTTGAAAGTCTTGAATGTTACAACAGCAACATTTATGAAATTACAAAGTGTGTTCGTAATGTTCAGCGTTTTAGGAATGAGCAATATGAAATGAGAAGAAACGAAACTGACGAAAATCGCGATGATGACTTCAGCACAATTGATTGCCTGTACGTAAAACTTAGGCTAATGCATGATCAGTTTAATTGAAAAGTAATTATTATACAATGCTTGACAATTACGAAGGAATAACTGGTTATTTCCGTGCAACGCCCTCTAATAGGCGTATAGTTGCAGAAATATCAAATTCAAAAGTCGTTGTTGGGCATGTCCTCCTCTGTTTACAAAAAACAGTGCCTCATGAAATTGTTGTTCATACAAAATCAGAAGCAGTAAAACTTGAAGGTGGATTTGGAAGATTGTGCTGGAGATTTTTGGTTTATTCACAAGTTTAATTCACAGCAAATATCGATATTAGAATGCCTCTAAGACACTATTCAAGAGCAAGTATGATGATGGACGTGCAGTTGAACGGCTGGAGACAGGATGAAGTATCACTGAAGTTTCGAAAATAATAGACAAGCCAATTTATCTCACAACTTCAGTGATACAGCAATAGACGTGCGTAGACGTGTCTTTTTCAATCGAAAGAGACTGCAGAATCTGGAAGAACGGCTTTGAGATGACATGAAAGTAATCATTAAAAAGGCACGACAGCTCAGGATGACAGACGTGAAGCCTTTCAGGTGAAAGAAGCTGAAATCTTGCATCTCTCCAGTTAGTCGCAGACCTTGCAACTTCTACAGGCACTCATGCATCTGCAGAGCCATTTCTCATCACCTAAGACAGGGGTCTTCAACCTTTTTCAGTCCAAGGGCCAATTTTGCTTATTCTTGTAGGTCAGCGGGCCGCACTGCTGTATGAACAATATTAGGACTGAACAAAGGCGGCTCGAGGGGTTCTGCCCTTCTTCCGGGTCAGCCTGTTTTGATATTTTTACCTCAGGTCTCTATATTAGTTTTGCGTGCCCACCCAAAAATATTTGTCGGATCCGCCTCCAGGACTAAATATGTATATTACAATGCAAAATATATATGAAAGCAAAAAACATTTACATCACTTTTAGTTATTAAAATGTAAAACGAAATCAAACCTTTTAGTGAGATTTTTCGCACTGCTGATTTTTCATAATCCTGTCAATTTCAGGTCTTATTTTTGATACTGCAACCCCAAGGGTGTTTCTAGTGTGGACGTTAGTTATTCTGGTCCTAACTTTACATTTTATCAACTTCATTTTTGGAAAAAGCCGTTTACAGACACATTGGCGTACTCAGGAGGGGAACTGAAGGGATTGTAATTCCCACTGCAACGAAATTTTGTGTGTAGATCTATATATATGAACATATGGCGTTATAGCTCTGTAATCCCCCATTTTAAGCCTTTAACCCTCCTTATGAATTTTCTATGTCAGCCTATGCGCAGATATACAGTAGCTCTCATAAGTGTTTTGGCAAAGAGTTTTTGTTCGCCAGCGCCATTTATATTATAGCATTCACTTGCATTGTGATATATTGTGATTCACTGCACAGTTGCACATTCTATAATAACAAGGAACTAGCGCTGCGTAGGAAATTGTCTTTCCTTACAGCTGAACTAAGAAATCTCGATGTTCAAAAGTATTTTGACACGTTAAGTAGTAATTTGTTTTTGTCGATATACTTAATTAAATCCTGTTTTATCTTTTGGCAAACAGCCTTCTCTTAGCCATTTTCGATTGTGCTGAAAGGAAAATGCATGCCAAAAGGAAAGGAATACTCTGAAGGCTTAAAAAAAAGCTGTAATTGCAGCTTTAAGAGAAGTTTGCTCTCAGGAAAGTGTAGCTCGCGATTTTAATCTATCCAGACAAATTGTAAGTGTGTGGAATAGAGTTTCCCATAAGAGGGGAACCGTGTCCAATAATCCTATCTCCGAACGGATACGAAAAACGTTCAGCAGAACTCATAAAATGCTCAGAAGGAAATGTGTAACTAATCCCTATCTAACTGCTGTAGACATAGAAGATGATTTACAGGAAAATTTTAAATAAAAGTGCACGTTTCCACCATAAAAAGACGTTTCAACGAAGCAAATTTATATGGCCACCTGCCAAGTAAGGTCCCTCTTATATTTAAAAAGAATAAGAATAGAAAGGCTCGACTTAGCTTTGCCCAAAAATATCGAAACTGGACTTTTAAAAACTGGTCCTCTGTTCCCTGGAGCGATAAAAGCAAGTTCAACATTTCTTATCTAATGGAATTCAGTATGTTCGGCGCCTTCTAAACAAAAGAAACGCTGTCAAATATCGAGTTCATACCAACAAGCACAGTGGAGGAAACGTTATGGTATGGGATGTGTTTCTCCCGCCATTAGGTGACCTCTAAGTCGTGTTAATGGAAACATGGATGGCTTGAAATATTGTGATATACTTAAAAATCATATGCTACCCCACACCAAGAGGAAAAATTCGTGGTCGTTGGATTCCCCAACATGACAATGACTTAGAATACACATCCCGACAAGTCAAAAGCTTTTTGAAGCAGAAAAAAGTCCAAATGTTTGATTGGCCTATTCGAAGCCCAGATTTAAACCCAATCGAGCACATGTGGATGGAACTAGAAAAATGTGTCAGACGCCAAAATTACACAAATAAGGACCTTTTTTTTGGATGCATCGTGCCGTAAGTGGAGAAATATTCCGAAAGAGTGCATTGTAAATTTAATGGGCACAATGCGCGAAAAGATGCACTGTTGTATTGTGTCCAGTGGCTATTCAACCAAATATTAAACAACAAAGTGTTTCTTACTTTGAAGTTATCAATCAAACCAAGACTGACTTATAAAAACAATATTTGTCAAAACACTTATAGCCCAAGAGGTTTCCATCAATTTCTGTTATTAGAAGCCTTAAAGTAAATGCTGTCTTTTAAATTTTTTAAATATATATTTATGCATGCCTCCTTTCCTTAGCGATTGTCAAGCAGTGCACGTATTGACGGACCAATGCGAATGAATTACATTATTTGCGAAATTAACGAATATCAGTTAACGTAATAGTTGTTCTGATTCAGTATAGCTTTGATCAACATTGCTAACGTCTATTTCTTCTACCAGGCCCTTTTACTTGATGAACGTGGTGTGTATTCCAGAAATTATAAGTAAGTCATGTGGTGATGAGGCTGCGACTTTAGTGAAGGACCTCCTGGACTATGCTCCATTTACTACAAAAGATAAATGCCGTAGCAAAGATGTCCCAGATGCAATAGTAAAGGATTTCGGCGAGAGCATTGATAGCTGGAAGAAGAATAGGGGATGGATGGATGACCAACTGTTTTGATTTGTAGTAAAGAAACAGCGAATTTACAGCACTTGAATGTGAAATGAATCCAAATCGATATACTCGTAACAAATATAAAAATATGAACATCGATAAGTAGAAACAGATAATATAAATGTAAAGATGTGTGTCTATATTTTAAGCACAATAAACTCCATATTTCATTCACGTTCATTTTTTTTTATTTCAAGGTAATTAGATTTAAATAACTTATTTTTATTGGATAATTCCTTGGAGCATTTATTTTAAATTTACATAGAATAATTGAAAAGTTTACAAGCAAAGAATATTATTTAAAAACTTTCAATTATACTAAATGCATTAAATGCAGGCACACACACACACACACACACACATATATATATATACACACACATAAGCCAGCGTTACTACGCTCATGGCGCGATGTCTTGATCGGTGAAAGTATTAATAATGAATAAAAATACCATTGGGCCATTAAAACCGGATTTGTAGCCTGCTGACGACATGCCAGCATCCGGAACGCCGTTGGGATAACTATCGGTAACCCAGCGACGTGAAAAAGGCTATCTCAGACTATGATGAAATGAACCATAATGAAAATATGAATGGAGAATCGGTTGTCGCGCTCTTGAATCAGAACCGCATTCGGACTTTAAGCAGAGGCGTCTGTTCAAAAAATATGCAACAGTCTCTTCTTGGAGGTGCCGGCAGTTGTAGCGGTGCCTACAACTGTACGGCTACTAGAACCAACAGAGCCCATAGTGCTTTGCAGCCTAGTATAGGTGCAACCACTAGGGCTGAAAGAGCACGCCAGCGCATGTCATGGACAATAGATATGAACACCTACATCATGCGCACCTACTATACGATTACAAAGCTAGAAACAGACATGACAAATTACAGACCCACACTTCACGCCAAATTCGCCCAACAGTACCCACACCTAGACATCAGTATAGAAAGGATAACAACCCAATGCAGGAACATAATAACCAGAAACCTCCTAGCAGAGCCCATACTACAAAAGTTAAAAGATGAAGTCGCCAATGACCTAGCAAACACTTCAACCAGTGTGGCAAACCCTGAAGTGCCTGAAGCACCAGCTATTGGCGCAAGAGAACCGCTCCAAACAAGCATAGAACAAGAAGAGAGGAGGGACGTGGAGAAAATGGAAGAAGGTTTCCAATGTGCACTGGCGGACTATGAAGGCTCGGATGCCGCAACACGGCCAAGAATACCACGTCAACCGGCATCTTGGAAACTCTGCAAAGCAACCAAGATCCTCAATGAATATACCCTGCTACTACACCTACAGAACCACAATTCCCTACAGGAAATACACACCGCCATATACTGTGCAGCAGTAGCGGCATCACGCGCCAATGGGTACGAAGTAAGGAACGAAGGCCGAAGTAACAGCGGAAACAAAGCCCAACCACCATGGCAAGTGAGACTGGAGAAAAGAATAGAAGAGCTCCGCAGAAGCATAGGGCGAATAACTCAGTACATGCAGGGAAATAGGGGTAAGAAATTAGTGAGGAAAGTGAAGATGGCCCTTAAGAGAAATAGGATGCATACAAGACACGAAGAGCCCAATAAACACATCAGCGAATATCTGGATACCCTCAAACAAAAACTGGGTGTATACGCCAGAAGACTCCGAAGATACAAAGACTGTACCAACAAAAAACAACAGAACATGCAATTCCAAGCAAACCAGAAGGCCTTCTACAGGAAGCTTCAAGAGACCCCAGCGAACAAAGACAAGTACGAAGCCCCAAAGCCAGCAGTAATAGAGACCTTCTGGAAGACACTATGGTCCAATGAAGTACAGCACAAAAGTGCCCCCTGGATTCAGCAAGAAATGGAGGCTACGAGAGGAATAGAAGAGATGGAGTATACGGGCATCACGATAGAGGAACTCCAGCAGGTAATCCAACGTACGCACAACTGGAAAGCTCCCGGTATTGACGGCATACACAACTTCTGGTACAAGAAATTTACCAGCATCCATGGCCCATTAGCCAAGGAACTTACGGCGATAATTGAAGACCCCAGCAAAATGCCTGAATTCCTCTGCAAGGGAATAACTTACCTCCTACCAAAGGACTAGGATAAAAGTAACCCAGCGAAATACCGAACCATTACGTGCCTTAACACCCTGTATAAGATACTCACGGGGTGCATCTCTGAAGAAATAAGCCGGCACAGCGAAAGCAACAACCTAATGACCGAAGAACAAAAGGGATGCCGGAAAAGGACTCTGGGATGTAAAGAGCAGCTTACCATCGACTCAGTTATCCTGGAACAAGCAAGAAAACAAAAGCGAAAACTCAACACCGCATACATAGACTACAAGAAGGCTTTCGACTCTGTTCCACACTCGTGGCTCCTTGAAATACTCAGCATATACAAAGTGCATCCCTCAATCATCCGATTCCTACAGAGCAGCATGAAACAATGGAGAACCCGGTTACAGCTAAACACGCCAGACAGTAAAATAGAAACGGCCGAGATCCCCATCCGCCGCGGAATCTTTCAAGGAGACGCACTAAGCCCCCAGTGGTTCTGCTTGGCGTTAAACCCCTTGTCAAGGATGCTGAACACAAGTAAATATGGATACGTGCTAAAGAAAGATAAGAGAAACCTACATAAAGTCTCCCACCTCATGTACGTAGATGACATCAAGCTATACGCGCCAACAATCACTCAACTCCGACAACTCATCAGTATAACAGAGACATTCTCCAAGGACATAGGAATGGAATTCGGCCTCGATAAGTGCAAAATACAGAAGAATAGCAAAGAAGATTTACCAGGCATCGAACTAGAAGACGGGAGACTACTGAAGACCTTGGACGAGGGCGAAACCTACAAATACCTAGGGATAATGCAAAAACGGCAGCAGGAGCACAAGAAAGTCAAGGTCCAGCTCACGCAAGCATTCCAAGAAAGACTTAGAAGCATTGTGAAGACGAAACTGAGCGGAAAGAACACCACGCAAGCAATTAACGCATATGCGGTACCAGTGCTCACCTACTCCTTCGGGATCATCAAATGGTCCAACACTGAACTAGAACAACTCCAGCGGAAAATGAGAACCATCCAGAGAAGAGCCGGACAACTACACCCTGCAACGGCAATTGAACGGCAAACACTACCCCGGGAAGAAGGAGGACGCGGACAAGCGGACCTCAAAGACTTACATGACAAGCAGATCCAGAGCATGAGGCAATACTTCCAGTTGAAGAGTCCCCGATCGCCACTCATCCAAGCCATAATACAAGCAGATGCAAATTACACGCCACTAAACCTGTGTAGTACCGAAGAGCGTGTCCTCGAAACAGCCAACGAACAGAAACTGAGAACTTGGGCCGGAAAACCATTACATGGCAGGCACTACAATGACCTGCAACAACCACACGTTGACAAAAAGGCATCAAATTCTTGGCTGGCCAAAGGCACTCTCCAGCCAGAGACAGAAGGATTCATGCTAGCCATCCAAGACCAAGTGATCGCAACAAGGAACAATCAGAAATTCATCCAGAGAAAAGACATAGAAAGCGACAAATGCAGACACTGTCATGCGGCATCAGCGACAATCCAACACGTGACGGCAGGATGCAAGATCCTTGCGCAGTCAGACTACAAACATAGGCACGATCAAGTAGCGAAAATAGTCCACCAGAAATTGGCAGCGAATGCTGGCTTTCTGACAGAAAAATGCCCGTACTACAAATATGAGCCAGAGACCGTGCATGAGAACGAAACACACAAGCTTTACTGGGATAGAGCAATCATAACAGACAAGACAGTCCCACATAACCGTCCTGACATAACCCTCGTCGATAAATCGAATAAGACCACGTACTTAATCGACATAGCAGTACCCAACACCAATAACATACAGACAACCTACACAACGAAAATCACCAAGTACCAAGATCTCAGACATGAAGTACGAGATATATGGGGTATGGAAAAGATCTTCATCATCCCGTTAGTCATCTCAGCAACAGGGATAGTACCAAAAACGCTTGCGACGAATTTGGAGATACTCAACATTGACCCAAACACCTACATTGAAATACAAAAAGCCACAATCCTAAACACGTGTCACATTGTCAGGAAGTTTCTAGACATGGCACATTAAGAAGTGATGTAAAAAGAGGCTTGGGAACATGGCGCTCTGCCCGTCCCAAAGCCTGTTACCGCCAAGAATGGGCGAGGAAAACTTTTTATATATATATGTAGAGAGAGAGAGAGTCTAAAATGGAAATTTTTTTGTTTCATCATAGCCGATGATATGGTAAAATTAGATGATAAATTTCTCATAAAGTAAAGAATGATTTCACGGTTTCCAGGGGGAACCGAACCCACGACTACTTGGTATCTGGCTAAGGGCTCTTCCAACTGAGCTACAGGCGACCTGTCATCTGACCCTCTGCGAGAGTATATATAAAGCTTCACTATGGACGAGTCTATAGTGAAGCGTTATATGCGCTTGCAGAAAGGAGGATGATAGATCGGTTGTAGCTCAGTTGAAAGAGCCCTTGCCCGGATACCAAGAGATCGTGGGTTTGGTTCCCACCAGGCACCGTGAAATCGTTCTTCCCTTTGCGAACCATTTATCATCTAGCCTTAGAGATGATCAACAGACCCATCAGAACACCAAGTCAAAGAACAGGAGCTTTCAACTAGAGGTAGAGAAGTTGGATCTCAAGATGAATCTACAGAAAACTAAAATCATATTCAGTAATTTTCGTACAGAAAACAAGAATACAGGTTGACAACATTGAGCTAGAAATTACAGATTCATATTTTACCCTCGTCAGGTGATTTTAATGGGCGGCAACATTATTAAAAAAACTGTACAGACGTATTGAGCTTGACTGGAATACATTCGGAAGGAACATTTTTATCCTAAATGGAAAATTACCTTTATGTCTGGAAAGGAAGGTCTTCAACCAGTGTGTGTTACCAGTGCTCTCTTATGGTTAAGAGACATTGAGTCTAAGGAATAAAGCAATACGGAAACTACAAACAACCCAAAGGAGCACGGAGAGCTAAATGCTCAGGATAACTAGGAATGATCGAAAAAGAAACACTTGGTTGAGAAAGAAACCAGGAGTAGAGGACATCGTTGTTAAAGTAAAGAGGCTGAAATGGCGATAGGATAGGCATACCGCAAGAAGAATTGATCAACGATAAACTTCTCAATTGGATGGTAAGAGACCACCGAAGACCTAGGAAACGTCCTCAAACTAGATAGGTGAATGAAATAAGGAAACAAGTTGGGGGGTGACATGGAAGCGAATTGCTCAGGATCGACTTGTGTGGAAAGCGTTTGGAGAGACCCTTCTTCATCCAAAGCGATATGCTGAATGGTAATGATTATTGATTATATATACGCAACCATGGAAACAGTCTTTTGGGATTTGGCAGCAGTCGTGTTCCTAAGCCTCTTTTTACATCACTTCTTAATGTGCCATGTCTAGAAACTTCCTGACAATGTGACACGCGTTTAGGATTGTGGCTTTTTGTATTTCAATCTAGGTGTTTGGGTCAATGTTGAGTATCTCCAAATTCGTGGCAAGCGTTTTTGGTACTATCCCTGTTGCTTAGATGACCAACGGGATGATGAGGATCTTTTCCATATCCCATATATCTCGTACTTCATGTCTGAGATCTTGGTACTTGGTGATTTTCGTTATGTAGGTTTTCTGTATGTTATTGGTGTTGGGTACTGCTATGTCGATTAAGTACGTGGTCTTATTCAATTTATCGACGAGGGTTATGTCAGGACGGTTATGTGGGACTGTCTTGTCTGTTATGATTGCTCTCTCCCAGTAAAGCTTGTGTGTTTCGTTCTCATGCACGGTCTGTGGCTCATATTTGTAATACGGACATTTTTCTGTCAGAAAGGCAGCATTCGCTGCCAATTTCTGGTGGACTATTTTCGCTACTTGATCGTGTCTATGTTTGTAATCTGACTGCGCAAGGATCTTGCATCCTGCCATCACGTGTTGGATTGTCTCCGATGCCGCATGACAGTGTCTCCATTTGTCGCTTTCTATGTCTTTTCTCTGGATGAATTTCTGATTGTTCCTTGTTGCGATCACTTGGTCTTGGATGGCTAGCATAAATTCTTCTGTCTCTGGCTAGAGAGTGCCTTTGGCCAGCCAAGAATTTGATGCCTTTTTGTCAACGTGCGGTTGTTGCAGGTTATTGTAGTGCCTGCCATGTAATGGTTTTCCGGCCCAAGTTCTTAGTTTCTGTTCATTGGCTGTTTCCAGGACACGCTCTTCGGTATTACACAGGTTTAGTGGCGTGTAATTTGCGTCTGCTTGTATTATGGCTTGGATGAGTGGCGATCTGGGACTCTTCAACTGGAAGTATTGCCTCATGCTCTGGATCTGCTTGTCATGTAAGTCTTTGAGGTCCGCTTGTCCGCGTTCTCTTCTTCCCGGGGTAGTGTTTGCCGTTCAATTGCCGTTGCAGGGTGTAGTTGTCCGGCTCTTCTTGGGATGGTTCTCATTTTCCGCTGGAGTTGTTCTAGTTCAGTGTTGGTCCATTTGATGATCCCGACGGAGTAGGTGAGCACTGGTACCGCATATGCGTTAATTGCTTGCGTGGTGTTCTTCCCGCTCAGTTTCATCTTCACAATGCTTCTAAGTATTTCTTGGAATGCTTGCGTGAGCTGGACTTTGACTTTCTTGTGCTCCTGCTGTCGTTTTTGCATTATCCCTAGGTATTTGTAGGTTTCGCCCTCATCCCAGGTCTTCAGTAGTATCCCGTCTTCGAGTTCGATTCCTGGTAAATCTTCTTTGCTATTCTTCTCTATTTTGCACTTATCGAGGCCGAATTCCATTCCTATGTCCTTGGAGAATGTCTCTGTTATACTGATGAGTTGTCGGAGTTGGGCGATTGTTGATGCGTATAGTTTGATGTCATCTACGTACATGAGGTGGGATACTTTATGTAGGTTTCTCTTGTCTTTCTTCAGCATGTATCCGTATTTACTTGCGTTCAGCATCCTTGACAAGGGGTTCAACGCCAAGCAGAACCACTGGGGGCTTAGTGCGTCTCCTTGAAAGATTCCGCGCCGGATGGGGATCTCGGCCGTTTTTATTTTACTGTCTGGCGTGTTTAGCTGTAACCTGGTTCTCCATTGTTTCATGCTGCTCTGTAGGAATCGGATGATTGAGGGATGCACTTTGTATATGCTGAGTATTTCAAGGAGCCACGAGTGCGGAACAGAGTCGAAAGCCTTCTTGTAGTCTATGTATGCGGTGTTGAGTTTTCGCTTTTGTTTTCTTGCTTGTTCCAGGATAACTGAGTCGATGGTAAGCTGCTCTTTACATCCCAGAGTCCCTTTCTGGCATCCCTTTTGTTCTTCCGCCATTAAGTTGTTGCTTTCGCTGTGCCGGCTTATTTTTTCAGAGATGCACCCCGTGAGAATCTTGTACAGGGTGGTCAGGCACGTAATGGGTTGATATTTGGCTGGGTTACTGGTATCCTGGTCCTTCGGTAGGAGGTAAGTTATTCCTTTGCAGAGGAATTCAGGCATTTCGCTGGGGTCTTCAATTATCGCCGTTAGTTCTTTGGCTAGTGGGACATGGTAAATTTCTTGTACCAGAAGTTGTGTATGCTGTCAATGCCGGGTGCTTCCCCGTTGTGGGTACGTTGGACTACCTGCTGGAGTTCCTCTATCGTGATGCCCGTGTACTCCATCTCCTCTATTCCTCTCGTAGCCCCCATTTCTTGCGGAATCCAGGGGGCGCTTTTGTGTTGTACTTCATTGGACTATAGTGTCTTCCAGAAGGTCTCTATTTCTGCTGGCTTTGGGGCTTCGTACTTGTCTTGGTTCGCTGGTGTCTCTCGAAGCTTCCTGTAGAAGGCCTTCTGGTTTGCTTGGAATTGCATGTTCTGTTGTTTTTGTTGGTATAG